>CANNZV010001352.1:163302-403830 GCA_947561585.1 Caprella mutica
TAGAATAAAAAATCTGTTGATTTGTTTTTTTCAGTGATAATTTAATTTTCTGAATATTTGATTGAATAATTCATTGAAGTATTTAAAACGGAACTATATTGAACTTATTTGATAAAAAAATGTATGCAATTATATAATTTGCATATGAAAAGTCAGTGGCTGTTGTGCCCTCCACATGGGTAGATAGAAATAGAAGAGTTGCATTAACCCAAGCTCAAGGGGGTTCAATTACAAAAGGCTATCAAAAACGAGAGGTGGTGCTACATTGGCCATTTTTTAAATAAGGATCCTTAGATATGAATTTAATATTTTATTATTTTAGCCGTCACAAATTATAGAATATTTTTGTGAATATTGACAGAATTGCTTATTGGAATCTTATAACTATGCTTAATTAAAATCGTGGTAATTTAATCCTCATAGCTAATAAGTTCAAATTTGTGTTGAAGCTTATTAACAAAATTTACCAAAAAAAAAAAAAACATACTGAATATTTTCCTATCAATGATTCAATAAGTCCCTTGTACTGATTTTTTTTATTGATCTCCTAAATATGGCCTTTTGTTAATTAGTTGATCTTAATTCCTAACTAATCAATTAATTCTTGTATTTTTTTTTTAAATTTGTTTCAGGTCATTATATGAAAGCACGACAGAAATGCAATAATGCTCAATACGATTCTGACTTGAGTTCAGAATCACATCAAAAGAAGAAGAAACCGAGGTAATAATTAGTTGTTTATATTTTGAACTGTAGTTTAGTAAGATTGATATATTCATGGAATAGTCAGGCTAAAGTGGGATGTAAATATTTCAAAATGTGAACTTTGATATATATTATTTATTTATTTGAACAGAATACCCTTACAAAAAGATAGAGGATACGGGTATCTCCTCAATCTTATAAAAAATAAATTAAATTTATTTTCAAGTATTCAGGCCCTATTAAGCCGAAGCTTCAAGGGTATATATGTAATACATGATACCCAATAATACGTAAATTTCCACTAACTAGGTAATTGATATATTTTCTATTCAAATTTAAAAAAAAATAATCATCTCAATTAACAATTCGATTATATATGACCACATTATTTTCTTTTTCTTTTATTTTAAGGGCCCGGTTGATACCATATGTCCCTATATTTCATAAGTGTTGGGAATGCCTAGAAACACCAATACGCTCAAATATTATATCTCAAATTCATCGAAAACTCACTATCACCAAAAAACAGAAGCACACAAATTAAATACATTTCAACAATTTATACAGGTTATTTAAAAGGGTTGGTCAGTCAGTAGCTGGCCATTGAGGGGAACTTGCCGGGCGTTCGCTTCAGTACCAGACACCAATCCCTCCGGAAGAGCTTCCAGAGAGAGTTTCGTTGACAGACATTTGGCCGACAGACGTTTCGTCGACAAATTTTGATAAATGGGATATTATCACACTAATGTTTCAAAACATGTACTTTAACAGAACAATGTATCAAACGATCAAATTACAAAATAGAATAATGGTAATGACTAGGGTTGTGACAATATTCTTTTTGAAATATGCTTTATGCTTTAAGCTTGTTAAATATGCTTTAATGCTTTATATATATGCTTTTTATGCCTTACAATATTCTTTTTATGCTTAAAATATGCCTTTTATGCTTAAAATATGCCTTTTATGCTCAAAATATGCTTTTTATGCGTTCAGGTTAGCTTTATATGCCCAATGATAGGCGTTCAGGTCAGCTTTATATGTTCTAATTTCTTTGAAATAAGGCTAATTTTAATGGAGAGTTTTCATTGATGGTATATTTATATAGAAGGCAGGGTAGGAAACAATGTCAAATTGAGACAGTTTATTCTGTATGAGGTAACCAAAATAATAAATAGTGAACAGTTTTAGACAATAACTTGCACAACAAAGAAAGCATTTATTACATTTGATGAATATAGCTTGTTTTAAATTCTCGAAAATAATTCTACGTCTGTTATCTGCTATAATTTGTAGTCTTAACTCATTTCAAATTTAAAAAATAAGGTTCGTCAGGGAACAAAAAATCTGGTACCGAATCGTCTTATAGTAACGAAACGTCCTAGCACCGTTTACAATGGGGACGTGCCATTAGTCCGACAGTTACATCTTTTTGTTTTATTTCTCGTTTTATTTATTGATTAAAATTAAAAATATTAAATACTAAACATTTTAGTTATGGAAATTTAAATGATACAATATTTACCTTTATTTTTTTTTAATTATATATTCCTCTCTTATCTTACTTTATATCTAATATTAGCTCATTTGTATGATGCATTCCCTCATTCGATTTAATGTAGTTTGTTGTGTTCGCTAGGTTGTTGTACTGCACACTTCATGATTTTTTAATGACCTGGCAGTGATGTTCGGGGGGTAGCACGTCCCATCCCCCGATATACATATATTTTGATGTTCAATCAGAAATAAACTGCAAAAGTGTAGAACTAATGGAGGATCGCACCAATGAATAGTAAGAGTTTACAATAGGTAAAGCGTAACACAAAATGGCAGCTCCTATTGTGTACTCCTTATTGAAATTATTACTATTAATTATCGCCTAACAGGTTCCAATGATTCAATATGGTAATTTCCTCACCTAGTCTTTTAAACTTAAAAATTCTTGAATCATTCATTCAAACCATAAAAATTAGTTTGTGTTTCATTTGCAGTCACTTGGACTATTTGATTAGCTAAAAGCATATTTTGAGAATATTCTTTATTTAAAAAAATATGCTTTATTGCTAAAAAGCATAAAGAATAATTCTTTAAGCCAAAAGAATATTGTCACAACCCTAGTAATGACACTAAACCAACACTATTCAATAATAAATTATTTTTAAGCAATTTATTATTTTAGGGTCGAGTTACGTTTGTGATTATAAAAAATTAAAACAATTTCCTCTCAATAATTTACGTTTCATCCATCACCCCCATAAATAGTTTCCTCATCTTCATTTGCCTGCCTGTCTGTGGTATTGTCACGCTCATAGTTATTATAAACTACTCTAGAGAGGTAAGTGTTGCAGCGATTGCAAGACGCTAAGGAAGACGGTGTAAAACCTTATTTTGTTTCAGTTATATCATTTCTCCATTAAACTGACGCTAAATTGCCAGGTAACGTGACCAAAAAATAAGTATTTTAGCGTCCCGCAAGACGCGATATTATTTTAGCCACTGACTCACCACTTGGTTTAATCAGAATATTGGTACCATAATACACACCTACTTCAATTCGAATATAATTTAGATTCAATAACCAGTACTGTACTAGTGATAATAAGATTTATATCATCGGATTTGTAATTGATGTCATTTTCAGTTGGTAAATTGCTTACTGATATATCAATGGAAACTACTAGGATATCAGGACCTTAGATTAAAGATAGCCGGACATTTTCTCAAATTACTAGAAACGGTCAGGATATTTCCACTACCTAACCGAACAAGACCGAACCTACCTTTTTTGCCGGATGTCTTGCTATAAACACGAAATACTCTAGTAATTTCCAATTTTATCAAAAAATGAATTTTATCTAATAATCTTGCACAAGTCTTAATTTGTAATCATCAGGACTCTAATTTAGTTTGAAATTTTGCTATCCGAACCATTTACAGGTAATTTTAATCTACGCGGTTAGAGCTGAAATCTGCTTTCAAATCAAATGTATCGATGAAGTAAAAGATAGATAAGTGAAAGTGCTATATAGTGTACAGTACAACAGAAGTATAATTTCATGGAAAACTAACTCAAAACCAAAACTTTGTTCTTATGGAAGCAGAAAAGCTACTCCATGAATTAAGTTTCAGTTAAAACAAAAATTAAAATACTGGGGACTTGAATCCTCAAGAGAGGAAACTAATCAATATTTAATCGACGATAATAACGCAACAAAATAGTTTAAGTCAAAGACTCTGATGTGTGGATAATAATCGTAAATATGTGTTTAAACATTTCATTTAACAATTTAATCTTTCATATATTAGAGAGGAATGAAGAAATATTATAGTAAATTAATAACATACATAATAATATGTAAATTTATTTTTTTGAAAATTACTATTTTAGACAACCCTTAATTATTTCCCTCACAAATTTCACAGACAAATATTTCATGTTTTGAGGAAGAAGTCCAGTGACAGGCCTAACTGAAATCTTTCCCGATTTCATTTGAATTTCATCTTCGAGACCTTTTATCAACTTTGAAACTAACATCCTAATTTCAGTTTTAGTTTCCTCAACGTCAGTAGTTTTGATCTTTTTGTTACGCAAGTTCATAATAGTCTCATCAATGTCTTCTTCAGAAGAATCTGAAGATGAAAATAGGGTCCTTTTAGAACAGCCTGATGGTCCTGGAATTGGAGAGCCAGTAATGCTGAAATCTGCTGAAGAAAGCTAAGTGTTTGAGAGAACATGGGAAAGAGAATTCTGAATAGACGCAAAATCATAGTAGAAGTCTGCGGTCTTCCTGGAATGACTCATGGTTTCAGCCATATGATTTAGAGTTTCCTTCGACAAGTTTTTGTCTCTACTGATAGTCACCTTGGAGCCTCTTATAGATCTGGACGAGGGCATTTTTCCAGTAGTTGTCTTACAGGTTTGCAAAATCTTGAATGCTGCCGACAGTCCAAGATCTTGGTCAAATTTTGAATTAATTTTCTTGAATGCAGGGAAGACAATTCTGCAAAATTTATTCATTAGTGATAACAGGTCTCAGATCTTTAACAAATGCAGACAATACTTTGAATTCCATTTCTTCGTACACAACAGGAGCGGGGTTTCCCGTGCAGCTGTTTTTTTTTTGGTCAGACACATTTATAGTGTAATGCTTGACACCATTAATAAGGCTTTCAGTAGCCCCATTAACTTCTTCTAGAGTCATCTCTAGCGATCTTCTGCCCAACCTTACAGTAGCCACAGCAATGAGTGCATTTCGTACTTGAGTATTTGTTTTCTTGTGTAGTTTTTATGAACACCACTAATTATATCAACATGAACAGATTGAAGATGTCTCTTGGTTTCATTAAGAAGTTCACTCAATTCTGATTCAGAAAGGAGCTTATTTCTAGCTTTAGTTTTTGTACAGATTATGTTTTTACCTTTGATTTTGTTAAGGATCCTAATCTCTCCCTTAATTTCTGATTCCACTTGTTTGAAGAGGACATTTTTAGAAGATAGTTCTTCATTGGACAAATCTTGGGAATTTTCTGGACTATTTACAGATAATAGGAGGAACTCTATGAATGATTGGAATTGGTAGATATATTTAATTTTGGATGTAATTGATTGACCTTTCTTAGATCTAAAAAGCAGGAGAATAGCACTAATGGTTTTGGGGTTACTCAAGTCCCCAAATGAGAGTTCGAGACTATTTTCGTTCTCGTACTCTAAGAACACGTCCATTGCCATCCGCTGAATACGTTTGGGATTAGAAGCCTCTTGGACAGTAAGATGAGCTAAGTAGGAAGTTTTCCACTTCTCTACGTTCGCCGAATAAAACCTTTCATCAGGATACCTGGCTGTGAAATACTTTTCCTGAGCAGATTTTAACTTTATCTTTAATTCTTAGTGTATCTCTTCAGACTCGGCATGGATCATTTGCTCCCTGACGTCACTCAACTCATTTCTGGACTTTTTCAACACTTCCAGTGTTTTCTTGATTGACTATTTTTTCACCAAAATCTTCTTTTGCCTTTTCCATTTCGTTGCCTTCTAATATGATGCTCTTCCCATTTACCTTTTTTGTATAGCATTTAGGCATTACGGGAGGATCTCTAACGTATCTATCATATGAAGGATCAGATGTCTTGATATCATGGATTTTCTTCACATGATCCGACAGGTTGATAAAGAGTCCTTTGCATAAAATGCACTGCTTTAGATTTCCTTTCCGTGAGACCATAGCAACGTTACTGGGTTTCTTCACTATCCTTGGCTCTATTTTTACAGCATCGATAGGGGTAATGTCACACTCTGGAAGTAGAAGAGTTCAGTTTAATTAAAACTTATAAATAAATAAATGTTTACAAAATACATAGATCAATCACTTGGCAGTTTTTATCACTACATATTACATACCTCTATTTCTTTCCATTTTCAGAGCCATTTGTACCGCATAGTTAAGAGCGTCAGGAGAGAGATCTCCGTGTTTATCTTTGATGTGGCGTCGAAGTTTGAATGTTCTTGTACTGCATGATGAAAAAGGTCATTGCAGTGTTCTCGTTCCATCCTTCATCTTTTTCACTTCGATCGTATCGACATCTTCACTAATAGTCTCACTCCCTTCACAACCCAAAATGTTGTCCATTTTAAGGCAAGTCTTCACATTCAGTTTTAAATTCTGAATTTCTTTTTTGACAGAACTCTTGTATTGCTCTTGCAATTCTTTCATCTTGATAGCAAATTGCCCAAACAGCTGATGATGCGTCAGTCTGTAGGTAAATGTGTAACCATCTACAGAATCGCTAGTCAAAGTATCTCTCAGAGCCTCTTCTAGTTCAAATTCAACTAGGACACTACTTTCCACCTGTGAAGTAGCCAAAAGAGACTTCAGAGTATCCACCTGCAAGTTCATTTTTTGTTAGCAAGAAGAATATTTGATTACACATCTGATTAAATATTGCCAAATACATAATTAACTCAACACTAATAAAATCTAAGAACAAAATACCTAATTATAAAATTTGAACACTAAGGTTTACTCATTCAACTACTGAACGAAAATCTAAGAGCCAAATAAATGATCATATAAAAGAACGGCAAGTCTGTAGCTCATCCTTTGTAAACAATTAAGTGTAAAAAAGTGTTCATTAAATTAAATTTATTGATTAAATGCAATTGAGAAAAATAATCTTAATTAAACCTAATAGTTTAAAAATTGCCTAATTTAGTAATCGCTAAAGGCATCTTCGAACCAAGACTAGAACATTGACGAGATAGGGAATTTAAATAAAATACATGAGACTTCGAAAAAGTAGACGAAGAGAAAAATTGCTACAAAAAAAAATGTTACCTACAACAATTCGGTTACAATGTTCAAGAGAATACAATCATTAAAAAGCACCGATGAATGCACGCATAAATAAAAGAAACTTACTGTGTTAGTAGAGAAAGATACGAATTATAAAACAGTTAGGGTAAGATCCGAATTATTGGTCAGTACTACATATTCGGTCAGAAAAAAAATTAATATTATTACACAATGCTATCTAATACTTCCCGGGTTTGCAGAAGTATTAGATAGCACTGTGTATTAATAATTTTAATATAGTTATTTTCTTGTATGACCGAAGATGTAGTACAGACCGATAATTCGGAACTTACCCTTTCTAAAAATATATAGTAATTATTATTTACTAGGTTATATACACTGGCATCCCTGATACCAGATAATTAATATGAGTTTAATAACTAAAATATTTTTTCTTATTGGAACGAAGGTGAGGATTCGTCTGGTAAATCTTAAACTACACTAAGTGAATCCTACTACCAAAGAGACTACTACTCTGCCTAACACAATAATTTAAATCTCAAAGACTTTTTAATTGAAAAGCATAACATCGCCACTAGAGATGCGTACAGCCGTACACTCACATTCAAAATAGTTAAGGACTTGTAACAGAGACAGCTATTCCAAATGTAACCAAAACCAACAAAGAAACAAATGAATGAAATATGAGTTTTAATAATAGAAGTAATTCCACTAATGCATTCCACTCCATTGTGATAATAAAGAAAATATATAAACCTAAAATTTTCAAAAATGTTATACAGGGTGGGGCGTAAGTTTGGAAGCAAATGAAAGTGCATATTATAATCCAACGAAAAATATATTTAATAATTTACAGTTATGTATTATTACATAAGGGTTTTAAGAATTCAAAAATCATAAATTTATTCAAAATGTCCCCCCTTGTTTTTAATAACAGCCTCAAATCTCCTCCGAATTCCTCCTACTGCGGCACGCAACTGTTCTTGTGAAATTTCCTTCCAAGATCTCTGAAGCGAATGCTTTAAATCATCCACACTGCGATGGAATTTACCACAGGCCTTTGATTCAAGAATGGACCATACCGAAAAGTCCATAGGATTAACATCAGGGGAGCAGGGAGGTCACATTTCTTTGGACCAAAACCGTGGAAGATGGTCATGGCACCAGTTTTGAGTGACATTTGCAGAATGTGAAGTCGCGCCGTCTTGCTGGAATGTCCATAGAGTGTCATTACCGAAGTGTTCCTTAGCTGACTCCAATATTGGCGTCAAAATATTCTCAATATAACATTTAGCATTGATTTTGGCGCCTTGTTCCACAAAAATTAAAGGAGATCTCCAAGTTTATGAAACGGCGGCCCAGACCATTACTGAAGCAGGTTTCATGGTTCTGTGGACAGTTTTTTGGTTGTATGGGATGTCTTTTGCACTTTTACCAATTATTCCGTCATTCCTCCGGTTGTGAGCCATTTCCACTCTGAAAATTTTTTCGTCAGACCAAACAATTTCACCAGCCGTGCCAGACTTCAATTCTCTCAGAAGTGCTTTGCTTCTCTCCAATCTCTTTTTCTTTACAGCTTCTGACAGAGTCTCTCTTTTGAAGGGTGAAAGAGGACATCTTTATGTCTTCTTTGACAACTCTTCTCATTGTTCTGGGACTCGCATTAGCTGTTTTGGCTAACAATCGTATTGACCTTTTCGGGTTCTTCCTGATCTTCTCTCGGGCACATTTTATCAGTTGTTTGGTTCGTTGTGAGCGTGGTCTACCACTTCTTGGACGATCAGTCAAGTCTCCTCTCTCATTAAAACGCTTCACACACTTCCAAACAGTCTATCTCGCTATTGAGAGAGTCTTTGAAATGACGGAATCCGACTTCCCGGCACGGTGTAGAGCAATAATGGCTTCTCTTTTGTCTGACATTTTTGAATTGACTAAATTTTTGTAAAAAATAACACTGCCACGTCATAATGTAGTGTCTCTACTATACTTCAAACCCTATCACCTACTTAGGAACTTATTTTTAAGAATTATATTAATGTTTGAAAAATTGCTTCCAAACTTACGCCCCACCCTGTACTAGAGGCTAAACTGGGCGTTGTCTAAGGTCACGATCATGAACAGCTAATGAAACTATCTACCTCACCTACCTGTGAAAATATATTCACTAGTTTGTTATTATCTAGTACCCAACAATCATACGCTTTTGTAACGTAATGATCTTGCAACGTAATCATAGCTAAGAATCATCTGCTGCCGGACCTGTTTCTAGCTGAGCCGACCAAATTATTTTTCATTATTTTAAAATTCTTCTTAAATACACGTTTATTTTAGTTGAAAAGTAGCCTAATAAATTTAGTTGGATCATATGTTTCAGGTAGGAGTGCTTATGGAAACTATTGTGCCGCAAAGAAGATTTAGTTTAGCATTAATCAATTTTATTTTTTACAATATTACTTAGGTTTTCGGAGCTCAGCCCCGATCCACCTGTTTCTTAGTTTCTAATTTTCTTCTCGCGGTCATGACAAAGTGTTCAGTTAATTCTACTTGCATATAAAGGTGCATAATTATTAATTTATGGCAATACATTGAAAAAAGTAATATTTTCTTCTTGAAATTTTTCATATTAAAATTTTTATACATAGGTTTCATACTGAATTCCTAGGCGTTTTATATTATCATAAATATTTAATTATATAATATAAAAAAATTATTAAAAAATGTATATTGTTAGGCAAAGATTTCCCATACAAAAAAATAATCGCTGAACAGTCGATAATAAGAATTATATTCTTTATATTATATTATCCTCAGTATATATTATATAGGGGTACGGTAATGAGGCCCCCCCCCCCACTCTCTGTATTTTAATCCTTATTTTCCTAGTTAAACAAATGAAGAACTACTTAGATAGAAATAACTGAGAGTTGGTAATGTAGTTTGTTGTATCCGCTAGTTTGTTGTACTGCACGCCCCCCTTATATACATGTATTTTATTTTCAATCAGTAATTAACTACAAAAGTGTCAATAAGGATTATATAATATAGCTAAATAAGGATTAAAAAACAGGGGGAGGGGGCTCATGATCGGGGAGGCTTATGACCTACACCCATATATAATAGTATCTTTAATATATAGATGATAATATTTGATAAATTATTTTGCTGTAGTTTCAATAATTATTTTGATTGAACACAAAAAGGAAATTAAAGGAAGATTGATTGGAAGTGACATATGTACTTATCTTTCACTTACCACCTTATGAATGCAGGAAAGTTACTTCGTGCTTACGAACTTCAATTATTATATGTATAAATTGTAGAGAAAATTCATTTTTCATAAAGCATCGCACTCAAAAAAAGTAAAATTAATTAACAGATGTTACAAAATAAATGAATTGTTTGTACATAACTTTCCTATATCAGTCTATCCCTGCACTCAATTCTATGGTATCGACGATATTTTCACCAACGGAAAATTTATCAGAGAATTAGAAGATAAGATAAAAATAAATATTATAACAATGAACATAATGTAAGAAATCGAAAATGAAAAACCGAAAAAAATATTTCCATAATATACCCCCTAATAGGTTTCACATTAAAACTTTTGTATTATATTTATTTGGCTATACTAGATGATGTCCGACATGTGCTATTCACTAAGGCAGTGAGTTAACTTGTTAAGATTAAGCGGTAATCAATTAATCATGAGTCAAACCTCAGACGTTTCCCCAAATCTGGCACAAGTTCACCGATGGTGTTTCACCTATAATAATTATGATAGAACTTTTAATTATAAAGACTATCTATCAAATCCAACTTTCAAAATTAGGCGATGGGTTTGGGGAAAGGAAGTGTCTCCTGAAACCGGTAAAAGGCACTTACAAGGCTATTGCGAAAGGTGGAGGTCCGTAAGGTTGGCACACACTAGGAAGATATTCTCTTTGGCATTTTGGGAGCCGGCTAGAGCCACGTCACTCCAGAACTATCAGTATTGTGTTAAAGGTAAGTCTGGTAAGATTTAAAACTAACTGTTTATTTATATTTCTGATTTGTATCGAAATATAGGTTACTTTTTTAAACCTAGTTTGAGATTCCATAGTCTCAATTATAAACTATTTAATTTAATCATCCAGTTAGCCAAGTACATTCAAAGTCTTTTATTTTTTGATATTATATTGGTCATCTATTTCTTAACATATTCAAAGGAAGGTGCATTTTACTACATCTTTATTTACAGAGTATATATCAGTCTCATTCTATTAATTAATTTTTTATAAGGGAGTATACAAAACTTCTAATTAGACTTTAATTTTTCCTATTTCACAATGTTTAATAAGTGAATAATTATTTTAAAGGCTACTTTCAATTTCTATAGGATTTATTGGGTTATCGTATTCTTTAAAGCTTCTTCTTTAAAGCCCATTGTATTTTTTTACAATTTTTTAAGTCTCTTCTATTCTTGATGCCATTGTAAATCCTACTAAATTAAAAAGAAATATTAAATACATTTAATTGATTCGTATAATTACATTTTGCTTGATCGAATTTAATATTTTTGCCTCTCGTAAGAAAAAATATTCATATTATTAAAAATTCCAGATCTAATTATTTATTCTTCAATTAGATGGAGACTTCGACAGCATTGGAGACTTCATACAAGAGGGTGGATCCAGTCAGCCATTGAATCAGAGAGTAACTCTCCCATCTAACTCTCTCATTATTAGAGGTTTATTAAACCAGGAATGTGCACTACAGGTAAAGACTTGCAAGCAATATTCTAAGCAGTATGTCTACTTCGATAGGGTAACTACTCAAATTGACGAGTTGATGGAGAGGCACAAGTCTTTTGACGAATGGAAGGGAACGAAGTTGTCCATGTGGCAGTTCAATGAGCTTCAAAAAATTCTCTCACAAGACTCCAGAAGCATATTGTGGATGGTAGACTCCATTGGAAACCACGGCAAAACATTCCTCAGCAACTATCTCTCAATTTTGTATGATTTTCAATACCTTGATGGATTTGGCTATGTTCCTACGTCCGTCAACAAAAGGAATTGTTTTTGACGTGTGCCGTTCAGCCTTCAATCAATTCGATTATACAACTCTAGAATCAATGAAAAATGGTATAATTATTGTATCAGGGAAGTATAGAGGTATCTCGAGACGACTGAAGGCGCTCCCAATGGTGGTCTTTGCCAACAGCCATCCAAAATTAGAAGCGCTGTCACTTGACCGTTGGGAAGTAATTGTTGTTGGACAGGGAGTCCTTTCTCAAATAGATAAGATACCAGTAGTATCACCTGCTGAAAGATTCCCATTCGTCAACCTGCCACCGCTTCCTGAACTTGTCGATAATTTCAATTTGAAGGAGTTCCTGGATACCAGACTCAAGGAACCGTACGATAATAGCGCAGGTGAAATGCAGATTCCCTCATATACTGGATATTCTCAAGTCCCTGGGCCGGCTAATGCGAATCCAATAGGTAGTACATGAAGCATTATAAAAATTATGAAACCTTGATAAAATTTTTTGTATAATTTATGCCATATTTTAAATTATTCATGCCTAGTTTTATACGAAATTTAGAAAATGCTGGTAACTTAAATGTAAGGACCACAATTTGTGCCGCACACGCTTCTGATGGCGAGAACATGACATACATTAATTATTACAGTTTTTAGGTCTGATCATATATTTAATTATTTGTCTCTTATTTTCAGGAAATAATTACAACAAATGCTGTCCATGTAGGAAGCAAATCAGACCTGGAGCAGATACTGCACAAAGAGGTATTTTTACAAACTAAAGCTAATTTTTCCTAATATATAAAAATGCAAATTTGATTCACTATAAAAGTAATAAATTAAGTTAAGATTTGATTTCTTTTCACAGCAATCATACCAGATTTAAACGTAGGGGTGATCGAAGAAATTAAAGTTACACCCCCTGTTGATGCTCCGGTAGGCCAACCCCCTGTTGATGCTCCGGTAGGCCAACCCCCTGTTGATGCTCCGGTAGACCAACCCCCTGTTGCTGCTCCGGTAGACCAACCCCCTGTTGCTGCTCCGGTAGACCAACCCCCTGTTGCTGCTCCGGTAGACCAACCCCCTGTTGCTGCTCCGGTAGACCAACCCTCTATTGCTGCTCCGGTAGACCAACCCTCTATTGCTGCTCCGGTAGACCAACCCTCTATTGCTGCTCCGGTAGACCAACCCTCTATTGCTGCTCCGGTAGACCAACCCTCTATTGCTGCTCCGGTAGACCAACCCTCTATTGCTGCTCCGGTAGACCAACCCTCTATTGCTGCTCCGGTAGAACAACCCTCTATTGCTGCTCCGGTAGACCAACCCTCTATTGTTGCTCCGGTAGACCAACCCTCTATTGCTGCTCCGGTAGACCAACCCTCTATTGCTGCTCCGGTAGAACAACCCTCTATTGTTGCTCCGGTAGACCAACCCTCTATTGTTGCTCCGGTAGACCAACCCTCTATTGTTGCTCCGGTAGACCAACCCTCTATTGCTGCTCCGGTAGACCAACCCTCTATTGCTGCTCCGGTAGACCAACCCTCTATTGCTGCTCCGGTAGACCAACCCTCTATTGCTGCTCCGGTAGACCAACCCTCTATTGCTGCTCCGGTAGACCAACCCTCTATTGCTGCTCCGGTAGACCAACCCTCTATTGCTGCTCCGGTAGACCAACCCTCTATTGCTGCTCCGGTAGACCAACCCTCTATTGTTGCTCCGGTAGACCAACCCTCTATTGTTGCTCCGGTAGACCAACCCTCTATTGCTGCTCCAGTAGACCAACCCTCTATTGCTGCTCCAGTAGACCAACCCTCTATTGCTGCTCCAGTAGACCAACCCTCTATTGCTGCTCCAGTAGACCAACCCTCTATTGCTGCTCGAGTAGACCAATCCCCTGTTGCTGCTCGAGTAGACCAATCCCCTGTTGCTGCTCCTGATGGATCTTTCAGCGATCAAATACCATGTGGGCAGAGGAAGTTTATATTTCTGTATTAAATGTACGTTTTAAAGGTGTAGCACTCGTTAACAATCATATCGATTGCGATAACAATCTTCCTTTTATTTTATAGGTCATGCTCAAATTTTGCCATCACAAAGAAAAAGAGGTATTCTTTCAACTAGCTCCCAGAAGATGAAGAAAAAAAGTGCGTATGCTTACTTCATTGAGTATTTATAAATTTAACTGGAATAATTAGCTTTACTTCAGCTATCAATGTCAAATTCAATACAACTAACAATAGTATGTTTATTTAACAGGAGTCCTCTTTTCATCAAGCAGCGAAGACGATGATTTTGTGCCTATTCGCAAACTTACATATAATTAATGTAATAAATTTTTGATGATAAAAAAATTTTTCTTTAACTACCTGTGTCACTTCTAAAACTTTTAATTTAACTAAGACCATTCTGAATTTAGCTATGAAAGTAGTTTCTAGATTTGAATTTATATAGAAAAACTAACTTTCTTAATTCAACTTGAAATATTTTAACCATTTCCAACTTTGCTTTACTCGTAATTTATATAGTTTGAAAGGAACTGGAAATATTCTGATTGTTTCCCTCTTAACTGTACTGGTAATTTCCCAATTCGAAGTGATCTGGAAATATTCTGACTGTTTTCAATTTAGCTATACTAGTAATTTTCAAGTTAGAAATGAACTCCAACTTAGTTATACTGATTTATAATTTAACAGATGATTAATGTCTTGTATATATTCGTCACACATAGTTATTAAAGTAAATTCTACTAATAAACTAATTATTTATTCGACAACATGTCTTTAATTATTTTTACGAGAAAGAAAGCAATACATTAGCAGCCAGACTCCGAAAGAAACTCGCTATCCTGCTACCTAGAGCCGGACCCATGGATTTTTAGCCATTGAGGTAAATGTCCACTGTTCGACTACTGCGGATTTTCTGTAATTGAGAGGTAATCTTAGATTAAAAGTCGAAGATTTAATATAAAAAACTAGCCGTTGAATGTTTATCGATACCGGAGTATAAAGATTAGGGGAGTAGACCCATCTCATACGCGAGACATCTCTTTTAAACTGACCAATAGGGTTGCAGAAGAGACCGGTGGTGCGTGACGTCATCTGCGTGAAAATTTACTACTGTTTATTACGTAGTATTGGTATTTTAACTAAATACATATATTACATTTATTTACAACTTTATGAAAGTGTAATTCAAATTGAATAATTTGAGAAGATAATTACTAGGGTTGTGACAATATGCGTTTCAAATATCATACGAAAATTCATTTATTCTTTATTTTCAGAATCTTTGATTTCAAACGCATATTGTCACAACCCTAATAATTACTAATAATAGAATTAATAAAACAACCCTGATAAATTTAAGAGAAACCTCAACTTGGGTTTGAATGATTCAACATCTTGGTGAATTGCATCTTGATTCTTTAGAAATCGTCTCCACAGACAGCAATTTTGATAATGGTTGTTGACTTAGCCATGTCTCCTAAAATTGTTTTAAAAAATTAGAACTTTTTTCTGCTGTATTCTTACTATCTTGATACATTAATAATTAACCTTCCTATCACGCGCGTTTGGCATTGCTTTTTGTTTGTTTCTAGAACTCCCCTTGGTTTTCCTACACTTTTTTTTTTCCTACCGTTTTCCTATCCTACAGTGTAGGATAGACGCTGAACTTGATAGGGCACATGCAACAATAATAACAACCAATCAGAAATGATCAGTTGCATACGTCATCCCAAACAATAATAATCGTACGCCCCCCCTCCCCCCCCTTGAAATTCACAGAAGGATAATCTTTAGTCTTAACGTGTGAAGTCATTAGAAAAATAAATATTCTATACTGATTAGGGATTAAAGAACTAATTACTTTATTATTAATTAAGTTTACAAGATCGCATATGTGGTACAATTTAGTATTCTAAATATAATCTACCCCCTTTTAACGGAGAATAGTCATAACTAGGTATACCAAGCCAGTATAAACCTATGTAGGTAGAATATTGTCTTAGACAACACTAAGTTGTAGGTATACATTAACGCTGATTGGCTAGAAGTTGCGTCAGAGTTCGTTCTGACGTCCGTCAATGCAAACATGCTCTGTACTTTATAACATGGAGTTGAGCGTCTATCTTATTGTCTTTGGTTGTGATACGTGGCTACTTTTAGACAAGGAATTAAATTTAAGAATGGTCTTTGTGTGTGGATACAATCAATTAGATTTCAATGATTTCATTATTTGATGCGATATATATATTGAATAGTTTTGGTTTAGTATTAAAGTAGACAAACGATTGAAATAATTTAATAGTTTTCCTCCTCACCATTATTCTATTTCATAATTTGATAGTGTGATACGTTATTCTGTTAAAGTACATCTTTTGTAACATTAGAGTGTTAATATCGATTTTACGAAAATTGTCGACAAAAAGTCCTGTCGGCGAAACGTCAGTCAACAGGCCGGTACGGTACCTACTGGGAGGGCAGAAGCACATAAGAGTGAGGGGAACTGCCATTCTCTACTCTTCTGTACCAGACAACAAACCCTACGGATGGGACTTCCGGAGAGAATTGTGCTGGTACTTACCTTGACCGACCCAGAGTGGGTCAAGCCTACCAACCGTGTCAAGGTTCGGTTAAATTTTATATAATTTTAAAGTTGGCTTGACCCGCGAAGATTTAATTTTATTTGATCTCTACTTTTTTTTTCTTAAGGACATGCATTTTTCCAGTGGCCCTTATACAGTCTGTCAAAGCACAGACTATTTTTAGTTGATTCTGGGTAGACTTAACTGAGCCTCCAAGTAACAGTTGTAACGTAAGAGAGTCCTTAATATCTCCGGACTTCAGGTCTCTCACCAGTTTATTTCTGTGTAAGTTGTTCAAAGGGCATACAATAAGAAAATGTTCAACAGTTTCAATCATGCCACAATCACACAAGGGACTTTGGAGAGCTGAAATCTGAAATTATGTTTGGCAAGACCAACATGACGCACTCGAAGCCGGGCAAGACTAGTCTCCATCACTCTGTTTCTGTTATTGGCCCAGGGCCAGTAGGCTATGTTTGATTTTACCATTTTCAATGCTTGTCCTTTTACTTTTGCACCACATTGATTATTCCACTGAATATTATTTCCATTGACTTATAATTCTATTATGTGTTTTTTTATAGAAGTCCTCCTTGGGTATTTTACAAGATGGGTTTCCTGCAACACTTGCTCCCTTGGCTAATATATCAGCACGTTCGTTTCACTCAATACCAGCATGGCTGGGTATCCATTGTAGACTTATGTTCCCATTTGAATCCCGTAAAGGTTCGAAGATATTATTTGTCAAATATCTGTATTTTTTTCCTGACAGCAACTCTAAGGAAGAAGGCATTGAATCTGTGTAGAACGCGTACTTGCTTTCCTGATTTTCTTTGCAATATTGAAGAGACAAGTATATTGCGGTTAATTCTGCTGTCAAAATTGAAATTTATCGTGAAAAAAAAAAATTGAAAACTCATTTGTTTTTCAATATTCCTTTCTTGAATTGTATGGGCGCATCCTATTGTGCAATCTGTTTGAGATCCATCAGTATATATTGATACTAAATTGAAATATTATCTTTCTTTCATTTCAAGGTGGATTTGCCGAATTTGTGGGCTAGCAAGGTTCCTTGGATTAATTGGAAAGTGTGAAGATATTTGTGGACTCTTTCCGAGGAAAGGGAGTCCAAGGTAGGTAGACTTGAGAGTCTAGAAAGTTTGGGCAAGTTGCTTTCTTTCAGTTAGCAGAGTACAAACTATTGGGACCGAAATGTCATATTCCAGAACTCTGCTGTACAGTGTGTTTTTTTCTTTTTGCAAGACTTTGAGCCCCCACTAAGAATATTTTGAATAAGAATTTAAAAGAAACAAATTTATTTTCTGGAAGATATGGCTTGGTACTTACATTTCATGTATTACAAACTTATTTGAAACTCATTGAAAACACTTCTGAAGGCTATCTACAAAATGTGTTGAAAATGGTGGCCAGCATCATGTAGTTAAAGTCTTACGCGCTTCAAGATGCTCTTCAGCAACGTCTTAATTATTGCTGCGTCAGAATTTGCAAATGAGAATCCACATGATATTTCATTTATAAACACAAAAAGAACAGGTTGAACAATGGTATGTACTACATTATATTATAAACATTTTTTGTGGCCTAATTAAGCTTTCGCTTCTGAGGCAACCTATATAAACTAATTAAAAACAAAGAACAATTATATAAAAGTTACAAATCATATACTAATGTACTACAGGAATATAAACCAAAAAAAATCTACTGATTGCGAAGTACTAATTTTTTACTCTACTTTTGAAATTTAGTAAGGAAGGACATTTATTCATTTCTTCATCTAAATTATTCCAAAACTTTATAGCATTAAAAACAAAGGATCTTTGAGAAGTAGACCGACAGTACAGAGGTAGAGTGAAATTGAATCTAATGCGAGTGGGGTGCTGATGGTTAAGGTTTGCGGATATAATTCGGTTAAAAAATATATCATCATAGTTACAATTTAGAATCCTATACATGTATATTAAAATCCTATAATGATACATTGTATTCATTCACCTTAAATATAGATAACTTTAAAAATGAAGGGTGCGTGTGAACATAATATGGAAGGTTGTCAATCATTCTTATTGCCTTTCGTTGAAAAATTGCAATTTTCTCAGTGGTGGTTTTTGGTGCAGCGTACCAGGCTTCAACACCGTAGCTAACCAATGAAACAAAAAGAGAGAAATATAATTGTTTTAAAATTAGTTCAGGCAAAATAAATTTTATTTTATTCAATACTCCCACAACTTGCGAAAGATTAGACGAGAGAACACTAATGTGTTGTTTAAAATTCAAATTTTGATCAATATGAAGACCAAGGAATTTATGAGAACCCATCTAAATTACAGGAAGTTCAACATCCGATCGATATGAAAATAAGATATACTTAGTTTTATTAATATTGACTCTCATTTTATTAACAGCAACCCATTCATTCACCTTGCATAACTCAACATTAACAAGATCAGAGAACATCACTAGACTTTGCTTAGGAATATCACACTTATAGTAGCATCATCTCACATCTGCGAATAGAATGAAATTCAACTAAGTACTACAGTTTGGCATATCGTTGATGAAAATCAGGAAGAGAATACTACCCAGAACACTCCTCTGCAAAACTCCGTGGGTGACACTTCGCAGAGCTGATTCATAAGTATTATTAAATCGAACAAACTGCTTCCTATTAGAGAGATACGTCCTAAACCAGTCGTTAGCAATACCACGTATACCATAGAAACTCATCTTAAACAGGTTCAATATACATAGATATAGGTCTGAATTTATCAACATTTTTGGCATTGGTTTCCTTAGGAATGGGTATAACCCTAGCTACCTTGAGAGAATCAGGGAAATGGCCAATAGTGAAAGATCTATTTATCAGTTCAGATATTACAGGTGCAACTATATGACTTACTTTCTTCAAAGCTCTAACCGGAATTTCATTAATAGTACAATTTTTATTTTTTAAATTTGATATTATAGAATTTGGAGATCGAACAGATACCGGAGAGAAAAAGAGAGAGTTAACAAAATTACCACTCATATAGTCTATATAATTATGGGGTGTAGGTCATAAGCTCCCCGGTCATGAGCCCCCACGGTCACGAGCCCCCCCCCCCCTGTTTTTAAATCCTTATTTACCTATATTATATAATCCTTATTGACACTTTAGTAGTTTATTCCTGATTAGACATAAAATATATGTATATCGGGGGGCGTGCCGCCCCCGAACCCCCCTGCCAGGTCATTAAACAATCATGAAGTGTGCAGAACAACAAACAGCGGATACAACAAACTGCATTAGCAACTCTCAGTTATTTCTATCTAAGTAGTTCTTCATTTGTTTAACTAGGTAAATAAAGATTAAAAAAACAGGGTCATCGAGAGAATCTGATATTCTAGATCCAACTGTTGAAAAAAATTCATTAAATTTATCAGCGACGGTCAGTTCATCCGAATACAAGGTACCATCCATTAGCAGTTCATGAATACTCGCGGACTTCTTATTAGCCTTCAATACATCATTTATGAGCGACCATGTTTTTTTAATATCAGCTCAAACTACATCAAATTTATTATGATAAAAATCATATTTAGCCCACCGTATCTTGCATGATATAACTACTCTATAGGCCCATTTACACTATGCTTCATGCGGCGCCGCATCCCCATTACAGCTTTAAATGGTCACCCACACGCTGCAAAAGCTGTGCCCACTTCGATCAAGACATGTCTGATATTTCAAGACGCATGCAGCGATGCACGCTCGCTGTCTCTCAGTAGCACACAGACCAGTAAAGTAGAAGATGTCCCAATACAGTCATTTCAAATATCTAGCGACTGTTGGCACGTTTGCATGGTAAGTGCGTGACGTCACAGTCATTCTTACTACATTCGCTATTGCATTATTTCTGATTTTATTTTTCGGTCACTTTTAAGATATTATTTGATACGAAAGTAATAGTTATATGATAGTTAATATTCATTTCCTTGAATTGTTTCAAAATATTTGAAATAATACCATGTAATTCATTTTTCTTTGTTTAGAACAAGTTCGTTACATATATCCGATAGTCTTTTGTTTTTCTTTTGTTTTAGGACGCTAACGGCTTAAAATCAGATCATCAGCGTCACGTTTCTTGAGAGGTATAAATGTTCAGTGACAGTGTATGTTATTACAATTTCCTTGGTTATTACTTCTCAAAATGGTTAAAACTCGACAATGTTCGTTTAAGAATTGTACGATTACTAGCCGTAAAAATCCAGACGTGAAACTGTTTTCATTTAGAAGTCACGATTCATTGAAGTGGAAGGCTGCCTGTAATAATCCTAAACTTACAAATTTGACAGTAAATAATCTTGTAAAAAATTATTCAGTTTGTTCCAAACATTTCCAATATAAAGATTTTACTAGAATAGTTTCACCATACAAGACTAAATTGAAAGAAGATGCTGTCCCTCTTCCAATGGCAAACCATTCTGACAACCAAGGTTGGTTATAACTAGGTATTATTAATTGGGTACCTACCTAGGTAGCTATAGATAGTTGGAATTTCAACTATTTTCTATATAACTATTACCTAACTAACTAGCCTATGTAGGTAGCTATACCTAGTCAGTAGTTTGGACAGTTAGGTTAGCCAAACTCTTATGGATAATAAAACTATCCTATCCTGTGTTATATCAACTAGCCATTGTTTTCTTGGTACCTAGTAAATGTAAATAGCCTAGTTGAGTAGCTACCTATTAGGTGCCTACCTTAGTTAATAGTTCCATGTTAAATGTATAGGGTAAGATGGGGTAATTGCTAATTTGATACAAAATTGAGGTTTTTGCCTAACTACCTAATTTATAACTGTTAACAAATATTTCACATTTATTTATTAGGTGTTCGGTGTTCCCATTTAGGATCTTGGATATCTATTCATGTAATACCTTAATTTCATACATCAAATATGTTATTTTCAGACCAAGTTTCAGAGGCTAGAAAATGGTACCTAAGCCAATTTTGAGCCAAAATTCACAAATTATTAGCCAAGCCAATTTGGCTCATTTGTTAGAAGATTTCAAGCCAAAATTAACATGGGAAGTTGGGAACATAGGAATTGATTCAAAATTTTAAGCCAATTAGACCCAGTCTGTATTTGCCATTTGGTGCACAAAATTCCATTGACTTTGAAAAAGCTGAAAAAATCCACCATTAATTTCCTCTAATTTGGCTGATCCACCATCATTTCACCCATTTTCCCACCGAAAATTAATGGTAACATAGGAATAAATAGCTAAAAATCCACCGACAACTCGGTGGAATTTACCATGAAATACAGACTGGAATTAGACATATCTGAGTTTTGACGTTTTGAAAACTAAGCCAATTTACCCAATTAATTGGCTTTAACTGACATACTCTGTAACATTGTCACTAACATGGTTCCCAGCCAGTCTCTATTTGGTGCAAAAAATCCCACTGACTTTTTCTAAAAGCTGAAAAAATCCACCATTAATTTCCTGTAATTTGACTGATCCACCAACATTTTCCCAATTTATCCACCAAAAATTAATGGTAACATGAATAAATAGTTGAAAATCCAACGACTTTGCCAGAATATTATTTTGAAAGAGAAAAAATTCCACCGACATGTCAGTGGAATTTACCACTAAATACTGACTGGGTTCCCAGACTGTGTCACTGCAGAATATGGGACATTTCTAACATTTTCTGTGCAAACAATCCTCAATTTCCTCCTATATTTACATGCATTTTATTGAAAACAGAAGCCAAAATAGAGGATTTTTTTGTCTTACAATTTTCCAGCCTCTGTGACTGTAACATGATTGTCATTATCAGTTAAATCCAATTATCTCTTTCAGGCCTAAACTTTACAGAGAATTAAAATGTCCTTTGTGCCTTAAGAAATATGACTATACCTAACCATTTATGTTATGTGTAGATTCAAAATTTGAGCTGCCGAGCAGCATACAAACTTTATTTTTGGAGGTGGTCACCACTGACTGCTGATCATTAAACGCAACCTTTAAAGAGTAAGGAATATTTCCCAACAGTTTTTGAAAGTGTTTTGTAGGTGATATACCAGTCTGCAAAAGATGCATGAAGTTGTGAAGTTTAACCGGCGACTGTTGAGGCATTGAAATTAGTCTCCTGAATTACCTGGCGACAATTTACTAATTAATCCCTATGTTTACATATTATTAGTGGAGAGAATTTTGGCCATTTTAGAGAGAAATTTAAAATCTTGGGAGACAAATTGGGATAAATTAAATATCTGGAGACTGATTATGCATGCTTTGCAGTCTGGATGATATACTTTCTGTACCACCGTGTATTATCAGTGTAGTTCAAAATATCTATCACTAAACTCTAAAGAGTTAACTGGCTTAGGTACATATCAAAAGGGCAAAACTCAGATTATAGTCAGATAGGTAGGTAGTATGCACTGTATGGTATTGGTAGTAAATGTGCCAAATAATATACAATAGCTCATAAACTTGCCCTTTTTTCTTGACTATCTTATCTCCAAAAGAATTTAAATTTCTCTCCAAAAAGATAATATTGTCATTAGGCCTTATTCTCTCCAGAATAGGGAACAATGAATTTTAAGCATAGGAGTAAAATATAAAAAGTAGATTTTTCTCTTTATAATTGTAGGACCTATGGACTTAAAATATCTCATGAGTCTAAATGTCTAAATTGTTTGATTTATAAGCCAATACAATGGTGAGAAAAAGTGCTTATGTACTAAGCCTAAGCCAACTTAGCCAAGTAAATTACTACTAGTATGGCTCATAAACTCTCCATTTGTCTCTCTTGCTCTCTTCGAATATCACAAAATTTCTCTCCAAAGTGATCTAATTATCTTAAATTCTCTTCCAAATAATCCTACTAAGCATAGAAAAAAAGATATATTTCTCACCATTTGCAATTGAAGGACTCTAGAGTCAAAATAATTCTTAAATGGTCCAATGGCGAGTTAGGACATGCTTTATTACGTGGTATATAATAATAATAATAATAAACTAAGTACAACTGTACAAATTCATTCAGTACTCATAAATCAATGTACCTACTTGAAGTTATAAGTAGTTGCTCAAGTAGTCGAGTCAAATAAGAAATTAGTTTCATTGCACATGTACTGTCTGTCAGTCACTACAAAGAGTTGTTTTTTAGAACTTGCATGTACCAAGACAAAATTGTTTGATTGAGTTAGATAATTGCAATTTCTCTGGAGTCTGATAAAAGTGATCATCACAGTGACTCTTTTCTCTGATAGTACATCATCACAGTGACTTTTCTCTGATAGTACATCATCACAGTGACTCTAATTTAAGATTTGTTCTCAGTGATATGAATGTAAAAATGAAAGGATATTCCGGATAGTCCACACAAACAATATAAACTGTTGCTATAAATTTGGAGGGCAGCCAAAAAAATATTGATAAAAATAAGTAAATTTACATGCAGACCATGTTTACATACCTAGTTACCTACTCTACAGTCTGGTTATAGTAGACTATTTCAAATCATAAGAAACTCAGTGTATCTATGTTACAATTTCTTAAGTTTAGAATTTTTTTTTATTTAATATTTTATTTGAAGAGTGTGATTAGAGTCTTCACTTTGCTAATGTGTGGCTATGCCCACAAATCACAATCAAATTGCTTTATAATTAATTTGCCAAACTAATGGAGAGATGTGCCAATGCTTTATTACCTTAGGTCTGTGGTACATCATTCATACTACTTAGTTAAGAACTAAAATATATTCTGAGCTATTTAGTATTTACTAATTAATTCTTCTTTCCACCATGTTTCTGAGGTATGACTGGAAGCTAAATCTGAGCTTGAATTTCACAAACTAACTGCTACAAGCCAATAACTATGTCCTATTTGAAAATTGTAAACCAAAATTAACAAGAAATTAGCCCATTATAACTGGTTTCACTAATTCAACCTTCCATAGCTGGTGCCTTCCCCCCCACCCCCCTCCCCCTTCACTGTGAGATCCTGAACATACTTTAATGATAACTTTTTGTGGTTTCGAATAGAGTATTTCACTTTTTTACTAATTCACACGGTTTACCAGACTGCTAAAAACTATTTATTGAAGTGTTCATGAAGAAATCCTCTATTTTGCCTTTTGTTCTCAATATAATGTATTTAAATTATTAGCTCTTATCCAACAAGAATTGCTTTTTTAATAAAATTTTGTTAATGAAAATGGGCTCTCCTCCTGAAAAATTCGTTTTTGAACTTCAAAAATGTTTCACCACCTACAATGTTTGACTTAGATACATGACATTTTTTCATTCTTTGCAGTGTTTAATTGCAGATAAATTAGGATTTTTTTCAAATCTCTCGTGTGCAAAAAAACAACATGGAAATATACACAGTTTTGATTATTTTTAAATTGCTTTTATAAATGAATATTATGAACTAAAATTAATTTAAGAAAAAGCTAACTTTTATGAGGAATAAGTACTGAACAAGATGAAATAAACCCCATATCTGTAGCTTTAATATTATAGACTAGAAGGGGACAAAATTGTACATTAATTGATTAATTCATTCTGATTTAGAGAGACGTCCCTTTGAATAACATGCTCTGAAAGACTAGTAATTCTAATTAATTCCCTGGACAATTTTGATTCCAGATTTACTGACTTTAACCTCATTTCTAAACATGAAAAAAAGTTATCTCTATCTGTTTTGCCCAGGTCAGAGATCTTCAAAGTTCTCAGTTACATTTCAGAAGTTAATTATTAAATTATGGACAATCACACTTCTTGATAATAGTTTGTTCATGTAATTTCACAAGGTAAATGTCCAAAATTTACACAACACCACACCTTGTTCAACTAGTGAGCTTTTATATGAGCTTTTCCACTTGTATAACTGATTATGCTTCATGAATCACCCATTGAGAATGAGTGATTTATCAAGATTTAATGTAAAATATCAGTATTTTGTACTCCTTGAGAGTAGAAAATCCACAATATCCTTCCAAATTTCTATGATGAATTAATAGCTTAAAAAAATGTAATTTAATTTTCTGTATAGACCAATATCAATAACTGATGACAAATGGCAGTAAGTTTCAACTGCCAGTTCCAGACTACAGATTACATACTTTATCTAGCCTTATTCTACACATAATACCTAGATATTTAATAAATAAAAGATTGCAGCTGTACACACATTTGCCTGACAGGAAAAGGACAGTAGCTAACTGATTTTTATTGTGGCTAAATATATATTTCATATATGTTCAACATTACTTAGAACAAATTTGGCTTCTTTAAGAGGAAAGATCACAGGTAGTAAGATAGAGTAAGAATCCTTATTGTGCTGAATCTGAAGCTCATGGGGAATTACCTAGTTCATTAATAGTTTTGGATTTTTCTGTTTTCTCATAAATTATTTAATAAAGAAATGTCTAGATTCCTCAAATCAAGTTTCTGCAATTATCTTGAAATTTTCTTAAAATGAAGTTAGTTAACTTCACAAATTCAATACATAGAAGTGAAATTGATATTTCTCCTAATGATGAATTAAGATTAAAAATTTGGGTCATTGTCATGACAAGAACAAGCATGAGTCTCATGACCACAGAAGCAATAACAAAAACATGTAATTTTGGAAAAGTCAGCTAGGTTAGACTGCATTTTTAGTATACATAGTCAATGTGTTAATAGTAATAATTATAATAATAATTCTTTTCACTACTATTAATATGAAAATGATATTTTTCTCTCAATCAATAAGATTTTGCTCACTACTTCTCTTGATTGCTTTATCATTTATACTTTTGATTTTCATTAAAAGCAATTGATCTGATTATGCAAGTTGTGTGCTCAGGGAAATATAAAATGGCATATCAGAGAAATATTAAATGGTTGAATATTTCAGAAAATTTTTATCTGAAATGTATATATTTTATAGAACATCAAATATGATTGATTTTTGGATACTTAAAACAATTAAAATCATCTGCTTGGATATGTTCAAATTAATAACAGCTTATCAATGTATACATAGACATACCTCATATACAATAGAAGTAATGTTTACTCATGGTTATTTTATATTTAAGTGGCGGCTACGCCTATGTTTATTGCTAATTCGATACAATTTGTATGTTTTTTTTCTTTATTTCTGAAAGCTCATGATCTACACAAACTCTGAAATCAATTCATATAATTCCTCTAAGAAATTCATCAAAATCTAGATCCAGGCTACGTCACTTTCTCTATATAAATGTCTAATATTATTCAACTGCCTATGAATGGTTAGCTAGGATTTATGAGTACTAATTTTCAAAGTGTAATTTTTCAGTGCTTTTTTTGATTATTTGATTTCTTTTGAATTTCTTTTTGAAATGATGATGATCATAGTTAAGAAAACTATAATCAGTTTGATCAAATTTAGATAAATCAGAAGTTCAAATTTTTGAAAGCTTCTGATTAAAATAGTCAAATATTCATGCTATATAATTATGAATTTCATATTAAACTGCAGTCATAGATCAACTTGTTTTACCTCCATTCGATTTGGTCACAGGTTGTTAAAAAAACAGCTGATAATTTTAAACCATTGAAGTTATATTATTTTAACATACAAAGCATTTCATATAAAGATTAGACTCCTCCAAAGTACCTAGTAATTCTGGAAGATAGACCTAGTTTATTGCTAGAGTTATATATTCAGATGTCAGGATTATCAATCCCACACGAAATATTTGATTGGACTTCGTCATGCTATTTTTCAATGGTTTCTTAATGTGTTAATATTATCAAAATATCAGTTAATTTCCTAACAATGTTTTACTTATTTTCTCAACATCACTATTCATGATTTTATTATTTACATATTCATCTAACCATAGGAACTATCAAAACCAATAGCATATTAAATATGTTATTTGTCAAATAAAATTCTCCATATATAGAAATTTTGAAATAATGTGCTTAAATTGTATTAATTTCTGTAACATTTTTCCAGAAACGGCTACAACTTATCAGTCTGCAGCTGAGAATCAGTGCTCTCTTCGTCAGGCAGCTGAGGGTCTTCTCTCACTTAGTCAAGTTCGTAGCCCACGTGTTCTTAACCAGGCCACTGCTACCCCACGTTTATTTCGACAGGCAGCTGCTAGCCCTCGGTCTCTTCGTCATGCAGCTGAGGGTCTTCTTTCACTTGGTCGAGTTTGTAGCCCAGGTGTTCTTAACCAGGCCACTGCTACCCCACGTTTATTTCGACAGGCAGCTGCTAGCCCTCGGTCTCTTCGTCATGCAGCTGAGGGTCTTCTTTCACTTGGTCGAGTTCGTAGCACAGGTGTTCTTAACCAGGCCACTGCTACCCCACGTTTTTTCCGACAGGCAGCTGCTAGCCCACGCTCTCTTCGTCATGCAGCTGAGGGTCTTCTCTCACTTAATAGAGTAGTTAGCCCCCGTTCTCTTCGCCAGGCAGCAGCAGAGACACCCCGTTCTCTTCGCCAGGCAGCAGCAGAGACGCCCCGTTCTCTTCGCCAGGCAGCAGCAGAGACGCCCCGTTCTCTTCGCCAGACAGCAGCAGAGACACCCCATTCTCTTCGCCAGACAGCAGCAGAGACACCCCGTTCTCTTCGCCAGGCAGCAGCAGAGACACCCCGTTCTCTTCGCCAGGCAGCAGCAGAGACACCCCGTTCTCTTCGCCAGACAGCAGCAGAGACACCCCGTTCTCTTCGCCAGACAGCAGCAGAGACACCCCGTTCTCTTCGCCAGGCAGCAGCAGAGACACCCCGTTCTCTTCGCCAGGCAGCAGCAGAGACACCCCGTTCTCTTCGCCAGACAGCAGCAGAGACACCCCGTTCTCTTCGCCAGGCAGCAGCTGAGACACCCCTTTCTCTTCGCCAGACAGCAGCAGAGACACCCCGTTCTCTTCGCCAGACAGCAGCAGAGACACCCCGTTCTCTTCGCCAGGCAGCAGCAGAGACACCCCGTTCTCTTCGCCAGGCAGCAGCAGAGACGCCCCGTTCTCTTCGCCAGGCAGCAGCAGAGACACCCCGTTCTCTTCGCCAGGCAGCAGCAGAGACACCCCGTTCTCTTCGCCAGGCAGCAGCAGAGACACCCCGTTCTCTTCGCCAGGCAGCAGCAGAGACACCCCGTTCTCTTCGCCAGGCAGCAGCAGAGACGCCCCGTTCTCTTCGCCAGGCAGCAGCAGAGACGCCCCGTTCTCTTCGCCAGGCAGCGGAGACTCCAGCCGATAATGGTGGTGTATATGTAAGTTGGAAATTTGTATTCTCACTTCTTGTGTGGTAAATTTTAAATTTTCACCTGTCACCATTAATATATACACTGTTAATTACCTATGTATGACCAAAGTTTCCAGTAAATAGGTGTGGTATGAATGTATAGTTTGAATTATCTCATTTATGCAAGCTTAATAAATGTACATTTGTGATTTTTTGTTGCTACTGATACCCTGAATTGCAATAAAAAATGTTGCAGTTATAATTATTCTATGAATCTTAATATTTTTTCAGAAAGAAGTCGCTGACAATAGTGAGGACAGATCCCGTGAGAAAAGTCATGCTGATATTCATAATGAAGGAATTGAATCTGTAAGAATGAGCAATTTATATTTTAGTACTGAACAATATAAGCAATTTTTTTTTTTAAATTAATATTCTGTTATTTTATGATCTTCCATTTTTTTACAGTTTCAATTTTCTCTGGATTGCATCGCTGGTGTCAGTTGTATTAGTAACAACAACAACATTCATGTAAGTTACTTTGATGATATCAAAGGTAAATATAGGCAATCATGTAGCTATGGGCAAGACTAGTTTAAAGAGGACTTTCTCCCTAAGAAAAGTAAAAGTTAATTGATTAATATCAGCAATTTTAGGGATGAATGGAACAATTCAAATGATGTGGTTTTCATTTTAATTGTTTCTCAATTTTATTCTCGTCACTGTTTTCCTCTTTTAAACCCTTAAATAGAAGAAGTACTTCATAATGTTTTGCCTCCTGCAAATTTTGAGCTAGATACATTTGGTTTTATACATCTTGTTTAAAACTTAGTTGTCTACTAAGTTACCAACCGTTTTTTTTTCCTAATTTATCTGAAAAAACCTTTTTCGAATGAAAAACATTGAAAATGTTTTTTTGAGCATGTTTGAAATACAGTGTGTAACTTAGTAGGCAACTGAAGAAAATGGAGAAACTCGGAAGTATGTCTTAAACTGTACTAGGTAGTTAAACAATCAAAATGTGAACTTTTCAGGAGTAGCTACCTATTTTCAAAAAAGAATACAAAAATAATGATAAAAGCATGTTCATAATATTTGGAGCAGATATATATTTTAAACATTATCCAAGACGATGTGAGCCTATTAAGCATCAATTTAAGCAAATAATAAAATTTGAGATTTTTCTCGGGTTTCAAGGAGACAGTCCCCTTAAATTTGAACTATATATCTACATGCACTGGAGATACTTAGATAATTAAGTTGTTATTTATCATAATCAAAAGCTTAATACAGATTGTATTATCTAAGTTGATGAATGACTTATTATATTATTAATATCATTTGCTTGTTGCAATTAACTGCATTTTAAAATAATAAACCTCAAGCTTATAATTGTGGTAAAATAGAACTATGTTTAGACTTTGAAGTATTGATCTATGAGTCAACTTTCAATATCGGTAAAATTAATAATTGAAGTCAAATAATAAATTGAGGATTTAAGAAGCTCATAATTAAGACCTTTTACCTGCTAAAACCACATATAACAAATCAGATGTAAATGATTGCTGTTGATTGATTGAATTAGGAATTAAATTAAGGTCAGAATTGAGAGCTTTTAGAAAATAGGTATGAATAGGGAATTTCGTTAATGCTATGATTCAAAGATTTAAAAATCATTTAGAAAAGTATAAATACAAGAACAACCTATAACGTACTGCTATGAATGTAGTGATATTAATCTTCATATTCTCTTTTCCAGAGCATCCCATCTGCTAAATGCAACAGGAGACTCTTCAAAGCTGATACCAAATCCACTCCTGTTCTGATAGAAAAGCAGCAAATTCGCAGCGGCACAACTCGAAGGGAGAGGATACGGAAACATCTGAAAAGAATCAAAACCAAGAACTATAGAAGAGTTTCAATGACTGAATTTGAAAAGAAATATGGGGCAATATTAGGGAAAAACTTATTAGAACTGTGCAAGATGAAACTCAATAAGCGCAGACTCAAAACTTCAAGATACAGTAAGTATCAGAAGTGGCTCTCTACAAATATGTTTGTTGGCTCTTCTAAAATTGGCTACAAGGTCCTCAGACAACTACTTCCTCTCCCTTCCCAATCGACAGTAATGAGATGCCTTGAGAGGTTTGTGTCCAGACCTGGCATTCACAAAGCTTCTGGAACTCTTCTCAAGATGAAGGTTAATCCCTCTTCTGTCAAAGAAAAATGGTGCATGTTGATGGTTGATGAGATGTCTCTTCGCTACGGTCTAGGATATGATGAGAAGACTGGGTCCTTGGTTGGATATGAGGATGATGGTATCGTAAGGAATAGGAAATTTGTGTCGTCTGTGATATGTGTCATGGCTGCTGGAATGTTCAGTCGGTGGAAATATCCGCTTGGCTACATTTTCACAGATTCGTCAATAAAAAGTGACAAAATCTACGATATCATCAAAAACGCTATTTCTGTGACTGAAGAAGCTGGGTTCATCGTTAAAGGCGTCACATCTGACCAAGGATCTAATCTCGAAAAAGCGTTCAGATTAGCAGGAGTCAAACCAGACAGACCGTACTTCACTATTGATGAGAAAAGCTACTATGTGTATAGAGACCCACCCCACCTTTTGAAGAATGCCAGGAATTTTCTCGAAAAGAAAATAGGAGTTCATGTACCTGGGCACGCAGGCAAGGCGAGTTGGACGCACCTGCAGCAATTGTACCACTTAGATGCCAAGAACTCCATAAAACTAGCTCCTAAGCTTAGCCACAGAAACCTTTTCGATTTAAAATTTGGCAGTCGGATGAAGGTTAAGCTGGCAGCTAATGTTCTGTCGCATTCTGTTGCTGCTGCCCTAAATTACCTGGTAGCAACCAATAAAATTGAAAATGGTGGTCTATGCACTAGTAGCTATTGTCATCACTTCAATCTCATCTTTGATGCATTAAACTCTCTATCTTCCAAAGATGGTGTAAATCTTCGTCGTCCTCTCAATGTGAAATCAGACAAACTATTCAATATTCTAAACGAATCCAAGAAATGGTTGCTGAGGTTAGAGTTATTAAATAAACCTCGCAAGTCTCGCTTCATACTTGGATTTGTTCAAAATATTAATGTATTGACCATGCTACGGGAAGACATGAAAACGGAAGGATTTCAATTCCTTTCTACTCGGAATTTGAATCAAGATTTTCTGGAACAACACTTCGGAAGAATCCGAAATAAATGCAAGTTCCCCACTGCCCAAGATTTCACTAGGTTGTACAGTCGTCTAGCTGTGGCATCGTTAGTGCGACCACCAAAAGATGGAAATTGTGAAGTTGTTGATGCTCCGGAAATGGGCGTCGAATTTATGAATTACGTAAGAATGCGAAGTGAATAATGTTATTTTATCAATTGAGACATTAATTATGTTTCTTTGTTATATTCTATCTTACATTTATACCAACAGGAACCAGAAGTACACGTTACAACTGTGGAGAAACCAGAAGTGGACTTAGATGCAATACTGTCTTTTGAAGGATCGACTTTAATTGGAGGTCAATTTGAAACTTCAAACGATAGCACCAGTTACTTCTGTGGATATATCTTGAAAAAACTCATCACCTATCATCTCAATTCACTAAAGACAGATCTAAATTCGTGTGACTGTTGTAGCAATATTTTAGTCTCCCAGGATTTGAGTTTGCATCTCTTTATATCCTTTAAAGAATATAAAGATGATGAAAACTCGTCCTAGGGACTGAAATATTGCTCCAGTTTGTTCATTGAAGTCATCAAGACTTACGAACAATTCTTTATTTATTATTTTCATTTCTATTCTCACTTGAATAACTTTTCATCTATCTTGCATGATGCTATACTTGAAAATGTCCCGCATCCTCAATATTGCTCTCGTGATATTTTGGAGTATAGCATCAAATTCTTCATCAAATGCAGAATCTTCAACACTGTCAAATATTTAAATAGGAAATTCTCAAATAAAACTGAGTCGGATAAAATAAAAAAAATTCTGCACACGTAAAATTGAAAGAAGTCCTATTGTCTACAAGAGTTCTATCATTTGCGAATCATTTATTTATTTAATTCTGTTTGCAGTTTCTGAGAATAGCAATTTTTTTGTTAGATAGACTTGTAGGCTTCATTATTGTTACTCTTCATTTTTCTCTTCCATCAGTTATTGCACTCACTGTTGCTTGTGTACCTTTTCGTCACATTCCTTGGTAGGGGACTGAATTCATGAAGTAGCTTTTCTGTGCCCATTAGTTTCGTCACTAATTTGTGGTAATTGTGTCAGTTAGTATTTAAGAATAAATTTTCTTTTCAGCAACATGTTACTTTATTAATAGTTCTAATTTATTGTTTATTTTTATAGGATTTTCATCTTTTTTCTGTCTAATTCTATTTACCTATTGCGATGTTTAGATACACGAGATTTGTAAGTCTCCATTCCATGTGTGCCTTCGTTTTCACGCTCTGTGTCAAGTTTATTTTATTTTGGTGATAATCCATCATTTTCATTTACTGAATTTGTAATATTTATTAAACATTTTTTTTGTTTTTTAAATTTATTTAGGTAATTATTCAGAGTAGCTTTAATGCATTTTACTATAGGCATCAGTTGATGTGGTCTATAGTTTCGGAAAAAAAATTGTTTTCTAGATACATCACTAAAATTTATGATTGTAACAATATGTATTCACGAAACTAACGAATAATACTTATAGCTACCGCTGGTGTAAAACTATTAAATTTAGTTATATTAATAAAATTATATAGTACTTCGACTGTCTCTTTTAATAACCTTCCTCACTCACGTTTTTGTGTTTAACAAACATTAAATAATGACACTTAGTGTCTAAAGCTAATTTTATTATGTTCTTTAAACTTATACTTGGTATATATATCTAATTACCTGGATCTCTGGTGGTAATTCCAATATGAAATAATAACTCCTAAATATATATGTATACAGATTAAATTAATATATTATTACCCTATTTTGGCAATCTTAGGTCTCATTAGTATTAAAGTTGACCTAATCAGTGTCCAGTTACGTTAAAGTTTAGTTTAGTCTCCCAACGAAAAGAAAATATTCATAGAAAACGATTTATAGTTTATGTTAGTATCCCCTAATAACTTCATTTCTGTGACATCACGCACCTACCGTCTCTGATTGGTTCTCATTTTCCCGCGCTCTCTCTCTTGCCAAATTATTGTGCAGTGGTGTCCACGCAGCATTGGAACATCTTCTACTTTACTGGTCTGTGAGTAGCAATTGTGCTTTCAACTGATGAGGTGGTGTGTAAGGTGAGTGCTCGCAGAATGGAATGGAAGAGAGACGAGGTTGTTCTGCTCATAGACACTTACCAAAGGTATCCTTGTCTATGGAATGTCAAGATGAAGGAGTATAAGTGTAAAGATTTACGTGATGCTGCCATGAAGGAAATTTATAGTCATGAATAATGTCAATTCATTGATTACTGATGAGGTTATTAAAAAAAAAATTCATACATTGAGAGGACAGTACAAGAGAGAATTGAAATTCCAGAGAGAGTCTAGGAAATCAGGAGCGGGTACAGACAATGTATTCACTCCTAAATTATGGTGTTTTAATCTTTTTCATTTTCTGCAAGATGATGATATTCGGCGTACACAGTCATCGTTGGATACCGTGGAAATGGTAAGAATATTTCAATTCAACAAATTTATGAATATTTGTTACTTGTAGGGTGTATTTGATTGTTCTCATGGAATTTAATCTATTGTTTACGCACATATTTATTGTAATTCATTGTTATCCATTCTTTGTTCGAAAAACATTTTTATTAGATTTAAATTTCATCAATAATAGTTGAATTAAGTTTTGTTAGAAAAATGAGTTGAATATAAATCTGGAAAAAAAAATTGAATGTAATGTAATGTTTTCTTCTCACATCATTAAATAGGGTAATTTAATAAATACATATAAAGAATGAATACCATATATTATTAAATCTTCAAAACTGAAGAGAGTATACAAAAAATAAAGTAGATAACATTTCGCAAATTATTTAATAGCTGCTCCTAGTACTCGAAATCATTCGTCGTTGCCAATGGACCGCACCTTCGTTGTTGAAGAAGGCGCAGAATTGATCTCGGATAGTTCTACTTTCTAATGTTGGTTTCCTGGATCTTGTAGGTTCCGAAGGAACCAAAGCAGTCTCGTTCCTCCATAATCCGGGCTCGATGATTCCTTCTTCTTCAATTTCTCTATCTGATGAACCTGATATATTGTAATTGTTTTCCGAATCTTGCCTCAAAAAATTGTGAAGAGCACAGCAAGCGAGAACAACTTTCTCGGTGTTATCAGGGGATAGGGTTATTGTTATTTTTAACACACGAAACCTGCTAGCCATAATTCCGAAAGCATTATTAAATTGCCCTTTTCCTATGGGATTGATAGTAAATTATCACCTATTTTCTAAGTAGATGAGGCTTGTTAATAAACTTATCCCATAGAGCAAATTAAGTCTCCGGGTTCTTTAACAATTATTTGTATTATCTTAACTTGAAGAGACTTGGAGGTAATTGATTGAATTCTATTAAACTGACAAATGACTAAACGGTAAAAGTTTTTAGGAAGTAAATTAAACACAAGGAAGTTTTAAATGGGTGTACTTATATTAAAGTTCGAATAGTACAGAGTTCTAAGACTTACGCACAAGTCTTCAAATAACACAACACAAGTTTTAAATAAACTAGCGGTTGAGTAAACTTAAGGGTTTTAAATAAACAAGGGTTTGAGTAGCCAACTCACGAAACCCTTGGATGGACAAGTCCGACCAGACTTGGTCCGACCAACCAGTCTTCAAGAGACCATCGCGAACTATGAACACTTTAGTTAGGTGCCAATGGTATTTAAAGGGTGAACTGGAGAGTCCAACCTTCCAGTAAGTGAATAAACTTCTGTTAAGGTACTGATAGTGCTTTTCAAAGATGTTTTTCTACTCACTGCAGATAGAAATAACACACAATGCATTATTCAAATTTAACACGCTAGTGGTAATGGCTTTCTATACGATTAACATATAGATCGATCAGATTTACTAATAGTTCATTTTAGTGAAACCTGATTTGCTAATAAACATCCAAATTTAAGCATACTATTTCCGAGTCCTGTTTAACCTATACATGATCAGAAATGTTACAAGTTCCTAACTATTAATTAAGTATTTCAATTAGGATAATTGAAATACTTACTTAATTCCTTTTAAGTTAATTAAGTATTAATTTCAATTCTATCTATAGAAAAAGAACTCAATATTCTAAGTTGTATAACTGATTTACAAAGTTAGTGAAGTTATATAACTTAGTACAAATTATAAAGTTATATTCTGAGTTACAAGTTATAGCTCTGGGTTACAAGTTATAAAGTTATGTTCTGAAGTTACAAGTTATATTAGCGACTTACATCAAAGCTATTCGTTTATAATTATATTCGAGCTCCTAGCGAGAATAACATGACCATAAATTTAAATAGCATTTCCTTCTAATGAACAGTGTACAAGATTAAAAGATTATGTCTGATTAAATGATTATCAAATTATAGAAATTGAAAGATTAAGTAAAGATACAAGTTCAGCGTATTAACAATACTTCTATTGTTAATAAGCATTTTCGACAATGCGACGGGCTCGTGATAATCGATAAGAAAATATTCGTTGTTCATCTGTCTGGTGCCTATGTGGGAATGGCTTCATTAAGTAAGGCTTTAACGGAAACGCATGATCTCCAACAAATACATAGGGAAGGGTTTTATCCGAGTTTGGAAGTTGAGATGGTTCTGGGAGTTTAGCTCGTTTTGTCTCTAATAAATTACTGAGGGATGTATTACCCCCAAACACCGCCATCAGAAATTCGACCATTTGCTCCAACATCGACATATATAAATTCATAATTTGAATTGACTGCTGCCATCAAAACAATGCTATGAGAGCCCTTGTAGTTAAAATAATAGGAACCACTTCCAGGTGGTGGCTGTATCTCGATATGTTTCCCATCGATTGCTCCCAAAAGGTTAGGAAAATTCCAACGAGTGTAGAACGATTTAGAAATTTGCTTCCATTCTTCCTCCGATGTGGGAAACTGCAAAGAAAGAACAGACAAATTAATAATATTCATAAGTTTATTTTAAATAATTGATCTTAATTATTTCTCGTTTTTTCAGGAAGAAGCGTTCACATCTCCCGATGTAGAGGATATAGAAGAACTGCAGTCACCAACGGAAGCTACCGATTCTTCGGAAACATCTTCGAGAATTACCACTCCCATTCCTCCGACTACTTCCTATGGTTTGAACCTATCTATGACGAGTGCCCTTTCAAATTCTGCAGTTGATGAAAACGCCACACCGTGTTCTTCTCATGAAAGTAGCAAAGGCAGAAAAAGGGAAGTGGAAGAAGATGGTAACAGGGAGCTCTTTGCTGCTGCAGTAAAACGACTATCAACTCCAAGGGAAGAAGATGATGAGTTCAAAGCCTTCAGTAGAAGTGTAGGATTTGAATTGAGAACAATTAATAGACAGAATACTTTACAATGTAAATTAGCAAAAAAAATTATTAATGAAGTTTTGTTTATGGCATCAATGGAAACACTCACTCTCGACTCGAAAGTATTAAACGTCACTGTTTCAGATATGTTTTCTATTTAATTTATTTCATTTGTTTCCTAGGGGAAAACATAATGTTGAGTGCAGTTAAAAGGTTTTCTTTTGTTGAACAGAATTATTTAAAGTTATTTATTTAGTTGAACGGATTTATTTAAAATAATTTATTTTGTTACTTTGAAAATATATTGAGAACATTATATTGAGAGATTTAATAGGAATTTACTTTTTTTTACTTTCAAAATATATTGAGAAAATCATATTCGTTTTCTTTCTTCCCCAATAGGTAGCTGTGATTTTTTATAAGTATGAAATAGATCAAACTTGAGGTACATCATCGATATGAAGAATATATTTGTTTGATTCAAGCGTACGGTATCACTTAAAATATTTTTATTTATTGAAATCAAGAACAACAAATCGATTTGTTTAAATTTTCTGAAGAAACTGGTGATTATTTAAATACCGCGCCAATAGTTTTAATTAATGATACATTCTACGCGGTTTAAATAATGTACGTGATAGTGATGTAATGATTGTTATTATTAGAACAGGAAAAAACAAAAAAATGAGAAAGATACTCGACCTGTATATCTAGAAATGATTATAGTTATTTGAATTTATATTATAATTCCCAGAAAAACTTATTAGGTCCAGAATGCAAACATTAACAATTGGAATTATAGATTACTAGGATACTTCACAGTTATATAAATATTATTGAACTTACCTTCAAGAAATCATTCTTCAGAGCTTGATATATAGCGTCACAAGTTTCAGGAATTATTTTGCAGAGGCTTGATACTGATATTCTAGTTTCAAATTGTAACCTAGAATATGATAATCCAGATATCAAGTACAGAAGCGTAGCTTCCAACCGTGCTCCTGCAGGAATACTCGACCGCAAATGCGTTTCATCTTTCTGGATTGAATGAGTAATTTTTTCGAGAAGAAATTGGAATTTCACATATGAAAATCTCATATATTTTTGAAATTATTCGGAATTCGTCGAGAGCTCACTGAAAATGATACCATAACTCCCTTTGTTTTTTCTCTGCAAGAGCCAATCATGAGTCCATTTCTTCCTTTTTCTTCTCTTATTTCTCGGAGGTTGATAGAGTGCTGCTACAGCGATAGCAGCACAAGCCAGCTCTTCGTCACTACTCATCCTTACACGTACAATTAGACACTGACGCGCTTCACTAGATTAGAGTGCACTGAACATAGTGTAAATGCTCATGCTGGATGCAGCATGGGGGAATGGGGATGCGTCGCCGCGTGCGGCGCCGCATGAAGCATAGTGTAAATGGGCCTTATAAGCTACGCTCGCAAAAGAGACGAAATTGAGTTTCCCCTCGTGACGTCATAGAGGATGGTATTGTGTATTAAATTTTTGTCATTCGTATAGCAAATCCATTTTGAAAGTATCAATTATCATAGTTTATTTTTATTTATTTAGGTAATATCAAGCAATCAGAAAAATGGTTAATAAAATGTAGTAATGAGAAAATAGGTTTCTATTTTCTCATATATCCTACTGAAGGTAGATATTGTAGAAATTATTCGGCGGAATAATACACCCCGATTTTTTCGGCTAATACAGTGCCTGCATTGTTATATTTATTTCTATTATGAAAATAACAAGTACATCACCATGTGCATACTGCATTATTTGGCAGTGGATAATCAATTGGATTGATTATTTCTTGTGTGAGATTTAATTACTCTCGCGGATAATACTGCAGTGCGGTCAGATTCAGATGTGTTTGGAATGACAGAGAGGCGTGAGTCAGGACTGAGATTTCGTTCGTGGTGGTTGTGTCAATTTGCTCCGTACGTCTCACGCGATCTTTGATTGGTAACAATGTTCTGATAAAGTAACGTTCGTTACTTGCCTGAAGGTAGGCAGTGTAAGTACCTTCCAAGTACTAGTGTTGTTTTGGAAGCAAACTACGCAGTGTTTATTTTGCTGTGAAAGCAAGTTGCGGCGTGTGTTTGTGATTTTTTGCTCCCTATAACCTCTTGTTTGAGTGTTACCGGTTACCACTATCACGGTTGTGGTGTCGCAACCAGGCGTGCGGTTTTGTTTAACTAGGTAAATAAGGATTAAAAAAACAGGGAGGGGGGCTCGTGACCTAGGGGGGCTCATGACCTGGGGGGCTCTTGACCGTACCCCGGATTGGAGGCCGTGTAAGAGTTCTGGGAACTCGCAACTGGGTTTCGATTACATAAAATTTAAGAAACATAAATATTATAGAATTATTCTTCCTTTGGTTCAAAATTAGTGTTTTCTATAATAAATAGTTACAGGGAAATTGTTTTAAAGTTATTAGACATAATTTGGTACAATAATATTATAAACATATGGGGATTATGAAATGAAAAAATAACAGCTCTAAAATGTATTTCAACAAACTAACTAACAAACAAAGAACGCAATACCATAATAGAAAACTTCCTTGAAGAAAAGTTATCAGGGGTAACTCAAGAAAATATAAGACATGAATTAAAGTTTATTCTAATAGAATTAATAACACCGTGAATTAATATATTTTACAGGTCATAAATTTTTATAGGTAGATCACATAAATATAACTTTAGTGGTCCTTTTCCTTGAAATAGCATGGTTATCATACTACCATGCTAGGGTCACGCATGTAAATTGACGCCCTCTACAGAGTCTCTGAATCGAAACATTCTGAATTGAAATACATTAAAATGTTGCATAACTATCAAAATAAGTACAGTGCATGCTATAACTTATCAATCTAAATTTTAAACGAGTGTTTTGAAGCTATGATGTTCTGTTGTTAGAGGCCGAAGTGTGCTGCAATTTACCTGCTTGACCCTATATTGCTATATCAAATACATGTAAATATACGAAATAAAAATAATTGTAAGTGGATAAATAAGTATTCTAGAGAAAATAAGAGGACATATTCGTAAAATTCTTTATACGAATGTCATGAAAATGGTATGTAGTAAGCTGTATATTTATCTATCATTAAATATAAACAAAATAGCATGGTAAAGCCTCAATTCTATGACGTCACAAAATACTCCCGCACGGTTGTGGGGGTTTGGGAAGAACCTGCGCGCGAGCATACCTGTTAAGGACTCCCCCCCCCCCCGAAGAAATCTCAAAATTTTATCTTTTTTTTATTGTGTAAATAGTTGCTTTATAACCTTCTTATAGTGTGTGCAAAATACCAGAGGTCTCGTATAACTCTAACCCCCTGGGGAGAGGAAGAAAGGGAAAAGTGGGCCGGGGGGTAAGGAGTCAATATGTACTCTAAAAACCATCTCTCAGCCAATTAAAATTCGTAATAATTAAATATATCGCTATATCTGGTATCTAACATACCCGTGTAACACGCACACACCAATGAATGCAAAGAGAGATTAGCCAGTTGCCCCTAAACAGGCGGCTAATCAAGCCGTTCAAAGCGGTTACAATCGTGTTAGCTTCTTACGGCTTCTTAGTGTAGATTTAGAAACGAGGGAGAGTACACGTGTGTGCGTCTCTCTCAGACCTGACTGAGTAACGGTTCATGTTAGTGTTATTTCAGTCACGAGGTAGAGCGGACGTACCTTGCGCATGCTCCGCCTAACGCTTCTTTAAGTCATGAACATTGCATCTGTTGCTTAAATATTCATCAATCTATCTTCTTACATCAATTAAATGCCATAAAATAAATAATTATTAAGTAAAATGATCAAATACCTAAAGTATTTTGCTGAGTAGTGTGCGAGTACACATCAGCTGTTTACTAGGGTAAATTACGAATTATCGGTCAGTACTACATTTTCAGTCATGTAAGTAAACACAATATTAAAAGTATTATTATTACAGAGTTCTATGCACTACTTCTGCAAAACCAGGTTGGTTGTTTTTACTCAACCAATCCTAGTGAAATAATTTTTTTTATATTGTGTCATCTTATATGACCGAAAATGTGGAACTGACTGATAATTTAAGTACTTACCTACCCTACTACAAACTTGAGTTTTCGAAGAATAGAAACTCTAAAATTATTTAATAAATAAATAAATATTTTTACTTTGTACCTCAGATCACCTGCTTGAATAAATATTTTTATTTGTAAAGAGTTAAATAAACATAATTAAAGTAATATTCCTCAAAAGTATTTAATGTAATATTGTACGCCAAGGAAGCTCATTTGACTGACGCGCAGAGAGACAAGGAAGCTCTCTTGACTGATGCGCTGAGTGACGTAATGTGACGTCACGGGTGACGTCACTAAGGTGCTAACATGATGGTCACGCTTATACGTTGTTGGTTAGTCGTTACACCCCTTCCTCCTACTAGTACTTCCATGCCCCTAAACCTTCGAAGTGGATGGACGCTGCGTGTCAGATCATCAAACTTTGAAAGGAAATTCCTACTAATTTTGATATCTACAAATCTTGTAATTCAAAAGATCCCACCTGTTTTTTAGTTGAAGCTAGAGCATTGCGGTTTTTTGAATTCGATAGTTTATACTGATATCTACAATATGATTTTCTTCGATTTTCGAATTTGTTGTAGAAAATTTTTTCCGACAAAAAATTGTATTGTTTCAAAATTTTTAGTTTACTTTTTATGAAAAAGTCGAAATTTAGAAAACCCATTCGAAAATCAAAAATCGAAGAAAATCATATTGTAGATATCAGTATGGAGAATCGAATGCAAAAAACAGCAATGCTCTAGCTTCAACCAAAACACAGGTGGGTTTTTTTTTTTCAAATGGTTCGAAATTCGAATAACTCGTTTTCTATGGGTCTAATCGAAAAAATGTCATGAAAAAAAACGATAGATAATTTAATTTTATATATACATTCAAGGTTTCAGAACCATAACTTCAATAATAATTTTTTTTCAAAATTTTGGGGGCGGTCCCCTTAAAAGTTATTATATCATGGTATCTGGGAAGTAACCATGTTACTAAACCGAGAGTAATACCAAACGGTAATATCTGGCTCTTAGTCTAATATTACCAAAAATTTCTCCATTAATCCACGGTTTGATAGTATCCTTATACGACTTCGTCTTAGTTCTTACAGGACATTCTTCATTCAAACAATACATAAGGACATCGTATACCTCAACTACTGATTGGTTAATATCATGATTTCTCATGATGTTATCAAAGTTAATATTTGAAAGTAAGATATAGAAGCGATCAAGATTTTGATGATTTGAAGGTCTATATTGCATTTTACCGAATATATCATCAACCCGAGGATGAGAAAAATAATTGTATCGTACAACAAAAATTGGAAAAATGATCAGAAAGCGATGAACATATTGAGCCAGAAGCACAACCAACTGGATTATTCAGAAGTATATTATCGATTAGGGTAACCGATCTCTCAGTGATGCTAGTTGGACATGTTACAACTGGTATAAAAGAGTTACTGCGTACCAAGTTCATGATTGATAGGCATTCATTATTTTCAATATACTCAAACATATTGTAATTGAAATCACCAGTTATGAAACAATCATCACAATCAATCCTCTCAATTATACTAAGAAGCTCACTCAGTTTTTCAATAAACAGTGCACTGCTGGAACTAAAGGGTTTGTATATAGTAGCAACAATAATCTTTTTGTTATTAAATTTACATTCAACGAAGATTGCCTCAATAAACTCAAGTGAGCAACATAGTTTTTCAATTTTACGTGATTTAATATGATTTAATACACATATACTCACCCCTCCACCAACACATCTTATACGCGTTACATGATGACAAACATATCCATCGACAGTGATTAAATTCTCAGTCACCATCAGTCACCGAGTTTACCCATGATTCTGACTCAGACATAAAACTTGAAATCTACACTGATACATACCCAATTCATATTGTAGTTCATCAATTTTGGGATATAAGGATCTTACATTACAATGATAAATAGCCAAATCATTGGGTCCAGTGACCATACTGCTACTAAAAACTTCCAAAGTATCATAGCTACAACAAACCGTCTCCTCAACAACCTCAGATAAATCAACGCCAAACAGGTCTAAATTTCATAGTTTCATTTAGCTTGTCGAATGATACTATAGGAATGACAAAAAAAGTAATGATATTTGTTGCGATTGTGGACGGAAAATTCTTTTGTCCAAGCATTCATCGATGACGACGAACCCTTGTGACTCTGTCAACGGTTCCTATAACATGGCTTTGCTGAAAGACAAAGTGAGGCAAACTTTTTTGAGCTACTGCAACATGACGCAGACTCTGGTGGGAGGAAGATTGTCACTGAGTGTATTTAAAGATGGAGGTAGATTAGCAGAGGCACAAGTGATGCCAAAAATTGGCGCCATGGGCGTGTCTAAACACCAATATATGGAATATGTATTGACAGTCGAGACGTTAAGTGTACGTGACGTCATCACATCAACACTCTTAAACCAAAACTGTCACTACTTATCACTCTATTGTCATTGTTATGTATTTTTTTTATACTGTGGTCTAAACCAATGAAGCCCCTCCCACTCACATCAGTTTAACAGGATGCATGGAAAGGAGAGAATATGCGTGCGAGACATTCCTCATTTTAACACCTCTCTATAATACCTCATGCACTTCTTGAAACCCTACTTTTTAGAGATTTAATAGTTACTTACATAACAAATACAAATAATTTCTATGATGAAAAAGTGTACGATATAATTACTCACTTTGCTTTGACATCTCACTGAAACCAAAATTTTATTACAGTAATAACAAAATGAACAGAGAATAATGTATGCTCAAATCCATGGATCAAAGCATATACTTCTCAAAAAGAAAGACAATCCTACTGACTATTTTCGACTAATTTATTGCAAGAAAGTTCGAGATTATAGTTCGACATTATAAGAAAAAAGAAGCAATGGCCCATACACGTATAACCAGAAATTTAGTGTGACCTCATGACTTGATCATGCAAATGCAAAATATAAATATACTTATAACTCTTGTTAACATCTGATAAGATTGGAGAAAATAAAAGTATTTTATGTACAAACACAATCAATACATATAAAGGGTTTATGTATTTATTTTAACTTACCTATTTTGTTAAATTTGTTACATGGTGGGACAATATGTAAACCACCATAAAAATATCATTCATGAACACAAGTTGCATGGTGGGATTAAATATATCCCACCTTATAATGCAGCATATTATTTTCATTTACATTCAGTACTATTGAGTTTAAAAATATAATGATAAAAACCACCTATGCAACTTGGTACTTTTTTATTCTCAAATCTTATGACTCAAAGAAATGAAGTCTGTTTCGGAACCAAAAACTATATCGCTAACATCAAAAGGAAGTTAAATACAAGGGACTCGAGAAGGCAGTCAGAAAGGAAAGTGGCTCCGTGAACAAATTCATCTACCACAATTGGTTGGCCAAGCTCAGGTATGCACAAAAGCAGTTACTTAATTAAAAAGAATGTGGATAGGGGAAAATGGGAGAAGAAAATGAGAAGAGATAGTAAATGAAGCATGCAAGCAAGCCTACCTTCGCATGATTCTCTAAACCAGGAAGTAGTTTTAAAAATGAGTTGTGATTAAAACAATTATGATTGTTTAACCTTTTCAATTTACCTTTAAATATGAATATGATAAAATTGAATGAGAAGCCAACTATAAAAATAATGTTTTCGTAAATCCCACCAATTACGTCAGCAAACAATATGTTTTCAGAAATAAAATATCACAATTGGTTAAATAATTTGTTATCAAAATTGTGATTACGCTACAAACAGAACAGAACAACATCGCCTCCCTCGACTGTTACTCGATTAGCACTGAGTATTGGAGGAGGGAACACAACCCCATTGCACCGAGTGGCAGGGGTGCATTGGGGGAAGACACGCCCATGGCGTCACTTATCCTTGCAAGGCATGCTACCTCCATACCTATATATACTCAGTGAAGATGGTGCTCCCAAAGACAATACAAGATAGACGCTCAACTCCATGTTATAAAATACAGAGTATGTTTGCACTGACGTCAGCACTCTGACCCAACTTCTAGCCAATCAGCGTTAAGGTATACCTACAACTTAGTGTGGTCTAAGACAATATCCTACCTATATAGGTTTGTACTCGCTTGGTATACCTAGTTATGACTATTCTCCGAATAGAAGGTAGATTATATTCAAATTACTAAATTGAACCACATATGCAATGTTGTAAACTTTATTAATAATAAAGTAATTTGTTCTCTGATCCCTAATCATTAGAGAATATTTATTTTTATAATGACTTCACACGTTAACACTAAAGATTATCCTTCTGTGAATTTCAAGGGGGGGGGGGGGTCGTATACTACTGATCGCTTCTGATTGGTTGTTATTATTTTTGCATGTGCCCTATCAAGTTGAGCGTCTATCTTATATTGTCTTTGGTGCTCCATCTCATTGTACAAGAGTGGCTAAGAAGTTATTGAAGAAAAATTTCAAGGACGAGTTACCAGAAGAGACACAGAGATCTTCTGGTCAGCACAAAGTAAGAACTCAATCCTCTTGATTTCCATTTCTGGGCTAAAACACTAAATATTTTGTATTCGGAAAAATCTCATTCTTGATATGATAGAATTTAGTGTGTGAATATGTTTGGTGCAAATTATGACGCAGTAACAATTGAGAAGATGACTAAGACTCGAAGAACGTCTTGAAGCGCGCAAGACTTTGACTACAGGATTCCGGCGGTCATTTCCAACACCTTCTGTAGATAGCCTTTAGAAGTATTTTCAATGAGTTTCAAATAAGTTTGTACAACATGAAATGTAAGTACCAGGCCTTATCTTCAAGAAAATATTTTTGTTTCCTCTAAATTCTTATTACAAATATTCCTAATGGGGGCTCAAAGTCTTGCAAAAGAAAAAAAAACCACTGTAGTATCTCAAGCTGAGCTCATTTCTGCGAAACCGAAGAGGTGGAACAAAACTCTCTATCTGTAATGAAATCATTGGAGTGGTTTTAAGAAGACCAGTGCACAATCTGAGACATTGGGTCTAGAACCTTCAGGTCAAACTCATTTGCACACCTATAGAACTGGCAACCATAGCCCATTTTACTTCTAACAAATGATTTATACAGCATAGGCAATGTTTTCCTGTCACAGCCCCAGTGGTTATGTGATAAAGATTTCTATAAGAAAGTCCTTTTTGTACAGCTATTTCTAAGTATATATATATATGATTTCCCCAAGTCAATCTTGGAGAATCAAAAGTTAGACTAAGGACATAGTCTATTGAATTATCCTCAAGTTTAAGTATAGGTGGTTCCTCATTTATTCGGGAAAAAACATAGCTCTTGATTTTAGGGGATTGACCCCAGGTATCACCCCATTCTCCTAGGCGATCAAGCTAAAGAGGCAGATTTTTCAGAAACATATTCTCAATGTCATCAACACCTGGACTTGTATTTCTTAAATATGTTAGAGAAACTTCTTATTCATCTATAGTAAAAGGAGTATTGAATGGTTGACTAGGTTCAATGATTATATTATTTTGAACATGAAAGTATATTTCATTTATATTTGCTATGCAATTAATGTTTCTATTTAATTGTTTTTCAAAATGGGAGGCAAATACTTCACTAATCTTAGCTGGTGATGTCAAAATATTGTCCCCTTCAATAATTACAGTGTTTGGAGGGGTGAATTTATTTTTCATGACCTTAATTTGGTTCCAGATATTTGTCAACGAAGTATTAGAGTTCCGAGAAGATGCATGGGATTGCCATGAAGTTTTTTTTTTCTGCTGATTTATATAAAATTTGGCACTATTCTCGGCATCTCTCAGTAACTTCAAATTGGCTGCTGTCTGGTTTTTTCAGAATATTTTTTTTGCCTTCCTTCTCACAGCTACCAATCTGGAGCATTTTTGCATTCCACCAAGGTTTATTGTACCTAGGCTGGTATACTCCCTTTGTCTTGTATATTGTATATGAGGACGATTTCAGGGTTTCAGTTTTTTTTTTTTGAGTGATTAATAGAGATCACTCCACTCCAATTGTGGTAATTCTGCAGCCCACTCGTCCCACTTTACATATCTCATCTTATATCTAATTCTGCTGGTGATGGGCTGCAGGGTGAGTGTCACTTGTAAAGTTATCAGGACTGAAAAATGATCACTACCCAAACAAGGACCCTGTTCAACAGTAGCGGACAAAATATATGGGTAGCCAAAAATAAGTTATCTAAATCTTTAATTTCATAAAAAGTACAAAATACACATTGAAATTTTGCATGTATATCCAAATAGAGCTCATATGTATCTTATGAAATTTCAAAGCATTTGGGCAAATATTCTAGGAATAGTTCCATATTTTACTTCAAACACTATATTTTTCTCTGGTCAAAAGTTAAGGGTAGCCATCATAAACTTAAAAATATTCGCGGATATTGGCAATTAACTTAATAACTTGTGAATAATTCTTTGTTATATCACTCTAATACATCTTCTACCACAAAATTCTAATAATTTTGCACAATATGAAGGAGTTATCCATCTTCTATTCATCCTCAAGAAACTTCCACAAGTTTCCCCTCTGATACAGTCTCTAATTGTCGTTGCAAGAGATTTCTATTGCCACATGAAGGTCCAAAACGATTGTGCAACATATCGTGGCTCAACATAAGCAGATGGAGTTGTTGATTCCAAACCCCAGTACATAGAATAGGAAGTAGGTTAACTCCACGGTGTACAGCAACCTCGTTTTGCGGGGTCGTGACGTCACGTGAAAGTGTTGCCATATTTTCTAATGAAATCCGCTAAATATATTGAGACTCGCTAAATATATTTAAATAAACTAAAATAATATCCTGAAGCTAATCAGTACTCAATATCCTACCATATGATTCATATAATTATCCACATTAAAAAATGAACTCAATGATTGTTTATATTATGTATGATCTAGTTACCCCAACTAATTGATAATTTCTGCATTTATGCCTAGCAACCTCTTACTCAATAGATATATAGATGAGGGTAAATATTTCTTACTACTTCTTATGAAAAGCTCTCTCTACACTACAACTTTTTTGTGATAAATCCTGTAATGGATTTTTCCTTTACCAAACATTAAATCTCATCATTAGCGTCTCGACACTCCCATTTCAATAAAAATTACAATTGTCTAGATTACGAACTGTTATTTTGGGCAATGAAACACATTATTGATATAAATATAAACGATTATTTCAAATTAGCAGCACTGGATATAACAATGATATAGAAAAATCACAGCCATAATTAGAATAATTTGATATTGTTGCATTACCTACCTACATAGTAGCTTCATGAGAAAACAATGGAAAGGGCAAAGAGTAAATTTAAGAATATCGTAATATGGCTTCATATATACATTTCAGAAGAATGAATTTACATTAATAACCAACTAATAAATATTTCAATAGACGAATTAAATTAACAGTTCAAATTATGTTTCGGAATCAATGGGCATATCGAAACTTGTAGAATCAGTAAGAAGAAACAACTAGTTCCATTAACAACATACAAAATTCGGAGACAATCCCATGGACACAAGAAAGAACTAGTAATGAAAATAGATATGTCTATATGGTAAACATATATGATATCAATTTATAAACCAAAATTGAACAAATAGCTACAGAAATAAGAACAACAGGTAAAAGAAATACAAAAATAAAACTAGAAAAACAATAAATTCAAACAGTTAAGTAGTTTCGAACAGACAGTACATGGATATTTATAAACTATTAAATACATAATGACTTTTCAAACAGTAATCTTCAAAAATATGAAAAAAAGGAAGACTAGAAAAAAGGAAGACTCTTAAGACTAGAAAGTAGAATATAACATTTATACCTATTTAAGAGTTACTGCTCACATTTAACTTTGTTCTTAGAGAATCGAAGATGGTGATTCCAAGTTTTGATGCATTGGAATATCCTACATTTGATGAATTAAGTGATCAGTCATCGCTTCTGAACAAAATGTAGGGAGGAAGCAATTAGTTTTCATCGAAGTAAAGAGATGTTTTGTGAACCCCTTTACGTAACTAAAGTTATCAAAATAGAACAAAAAAAACTTTTCCAAGCTCGGTAATGATGGATATGAAAGCGGCATCACAGTATTTAAGTCCCTAAGATGAATCTACATTTTCACGATATTCTTTAAATGAAACGAACAAATGTTCATTCAAATCTTGAGGACCTAGTATACTGTCACAGCTTTCACAATCTATCATTGACCTTTTAGTTAATTTAATGTGTTGCTTATCTAACTTCATTGCAATATAGCCTGCAAAATATGAAGCTACCTCTTGAGAAATATCCGACTGAAAAAATCCACTTATTGGAGAGCTGGTGTTTCCAGAGAAGACCATTGCCTCTTCCATTATTATTATTATTTTCCTAGTTTAACCACCGTATGCACATTAACGTGATCCTTACAGTGAGTTAGTTATATTGTGTCATGTGTCCTACTTGAGAGTTTACAAATTTTTCAATTTATTTTAAATTTCATAATACACGTTAATATCGTGAAGGAATCTAAATAATGGGCCTCTATATTGTACTGGTCCTGCATCTCCTAGCAATGTTTTAATTTCTATGGGAAAATCGAGATTGTGGAAGCGATTTCTCCTCTGTACATGGTATTTGCTACATTCAGTCAAAATATGTTTTACAGAGATTACAGCTTGGTTACATTGGTAATGGTCACATGTTGGAGGGAGCTCTCCTGTTAGTAGGTACGAATGGTTCAACTTGGTGTGACCTATCCTGAGTCTGGTTAGCTTTACTTCCCATTCTCTATTGATTTGGCAGGAGGTCATTAATGGTTTAGTTGTTTCTTTTATTATTCTTAATTTATTGTGTCTGGTATTATACCATGTCTGTTGCCACTTCTGTCGGACTGTCTTCCTTATTTTTACCTTAATGTCCTCCTTCGGCAGTCTAATTTCAGTTAACACATCGAGTGTTAAGGCATCTTTGGCTGCTCTATCAGCTCTCTCATTTCCACTGATGCCAGTATGGCTGGGGCACCAGCATATGTTATATTGTTTGTTCAGTGTATTTGATTTATTTATTATTGAAATAACTGTTGGATGTCTATTACCATATTTCTCTATTCCTTGTGCTGAACTTTTTGAATCTGTGCATATTGTTATAGCATTATATCTGTCTGTTCTAGACTGTTCTATTGCACTTTCTATGGCAAGCAATTCAGATGTAAATATACTTGCTGTGTTACTTATTCTATAGGCTTGTGTTTGATTTTGGTGAATGTTGACAGTGGCCAATGAAGTGGCATTGTTATCTTTACTGCCATCAGTAAAGTACCAGCTAGAATTGATGTGGGTACGGAAATGTTCCAAGAAAATCTGCTTTAGTTGATTATCTGGCATTGTTGATTTTCGTAAGTCAAATAGTTCGTGGCACACTTGTATATTTCTTCGGGTCCATGGTGGTTCTTCAGGTAGTGTTTCCCTTTCAATTTGTTCATATTCCACTTCTGTTTGGTCAAGCAGTCCTTTGCATCTAATGTAGAATGGTTGTGGTTTCTTTTGATTTCTATTGAATAGTTCAGTATTAATGTCTGCAATTGTGTTGTATATATATTGATTACTGTTGCAGTATATTCTAGCGAAGTAGTTCATGATTTTAATTTCTCTGTAGTATCTTATTGGTAATGTGCCCGTTTCAGATATTAATGATGGAACAGGTGACGTTCTAAACCCACCCGTTGCCACTCTCAAGCAAGCATTTTGGATAGGTTCAATCATTTGGAGGGAGGTTCGGGCAGCAGAACTGTATGCCTCGCATCCGTAGTCTAATTTGGGTTTCACCATCGCTATGGTAAGTCTGACTAGAGTTTTCTTGTCGGCACCATATTTATGGTTTGAAATTGTTTTTAAGAGGTTTATGGTTTTTAAGCATGATGTTTTGAGCTTTTTCAGATGTGGTTTCCATGTCAAACTGCTATCTATGGTCAGACCAAGATATTTTGCAGTTTCCACATGGGGAAGTACTTCACCGTAGAGTTGGAGTTCTGGAGATGCTTTAAGGCAGCCTCTTATTCTGCATATGTGCATTGATATTGTTTTTGTGGGAGAGAAAGTGAATCCAGTTTTATTGGACCACCTCTGTAGATGGTTAAGGGATATTTGTAGTTGTCTTCTTATACTTGCAACATTTTTGCCACTGCAGTACAGAGCTAGATCGTCAACATATAAGCTTCTCTGCACTGCTTGTGGTAAAGAGTCTAGAATGTCATTTATAGCTACTAGGAAGCACGTACAGCTGAGTACGCTACCCTGTGGGATACCCTCATATAGCATATGTGAGTCTGATTCTTCTGGACCAATCCTCACTTTTTTATCTTTCTTTCTTCTAGGAATCCCTTCAAGTAGTATAGGAGGTCTCCTCTGACACCATATTCATGCAATTTTTCTATTATATTGTATTTCCACGCAGTGTCATATGCTTTTTTGAGGTCAAATAGAATCATTAGAGTGTGTTCTGCAGAGACAGAAGTACATAGTGCTTTTTCTAGACACACTAGGTTATCCGTTGTGCTTCTGTTCCTCTGGAATCTAGATTGCATTGGGACTATTCGGCCTATTTTTTCTAGATGGTACATCAGGCGGTAGTTTACCATTTTTCCCATCACCTTACATAGGCAGCTTGATAGTGAGATTGGGCGATAATTGTCCTTGATATGGGGGTTCTTTCCTTGTTTTTGAAATGGTAGAACCGCAGATATTTTCCACAGAGTCGGAAATATATGATTTCTGAATATTGCATTTTATAGGTTAAGTATTCGCTTTTGCATAGTTGGGTGAGACTTTTTGATCATGCTGTATGTGATTTCATCTGCTCCTGGGCTGCTTTCTTTCGATTGTTTCAATGCAAAAGTAAGTTCTGACCATTGGAAAGGTTCGTTGTAGTACTCATCGTTGTTTTCTGTCATGTTTAGTTGTATATTTTCTATTGCTGCCTCTTCCATTAAAGGCATCACATCTTCTGATGGTAGCAGTATTTCTTTTGCAGACTCTTGGCACTGAAATGAAGAATTCTTTAATTAATAATAGAGAAGAAAACAAAATAAGCATTTTTTAATTCATTTTGTGTATAATTAAGAGAGGTTCTAAATACTCACATCCATTAATGGGTGACTGTACTCTTCAGTTTCATCTTGCAACAGTTTAACATTGCTGGTCGAGGGAGCACTGACCAGTGAAGGAGTAGAGATATTTGAGAAGCATGAAGCTAAGCCTTGAGTATCAGGGAACTTAATTGCTTGACGGACTTTACCAAAGAATAGTTAAAGTGGATCCTGGCATATATTTCTTGTAGTTATGAATGGAAGCCCTTTTTCTGTTAGTGTCCGATTCAAATCTAACAGGGCATCAATATTTACTATCCATCCATTCAAGAAATAGCATCTACGATTTGCTTCCTTCAATTGCTTTAAACCACGAACGAGATTCCTGAAGGTAACGAGTAGCTTCCGAGTTCACGGCTATTGGTCTCCTCAATGGTACAGAGTCTTTAGATGAAGATGAGTTGAATATATCGAATAGATCATTGAAGCGTTTAGTATAGTAACTTGTAGCTGCAGCAGAGGAGTCCAATGAGCCTTTACAACATGAAGGCTTAATGCAGCAGAAACTGTATTGGACAATGTCTGTGCAGCTAGCTTCACTTTCATTGTGTTGGCTCCTTTTGAATCGTCAACATGCAGATGTGTAAGTTTTGGTGCTAACTTTATGCTATTCTCTTAGTCAATGTTGAAGACATGCTTAATATGGTCCCAGCTAGCTTTTCCAGCAAACTCAGGAATTGTAACGTTACCATTGGCAAGATACGTCCTGCTACGCTTCAGAAGATGTGGAGGATCTCTGAAAACGTAGTAAGTATTGCCATTAAGTGAGATGGTTGGAGCATCTGATTCTGCTCCTAGCAATTTGAAGGCTTTCTGAAAATTAGAACCTTGGTCTGTTGTCAACCCCATAACATTAAAGCCTTGTCTTTCCATAGCTTCAATAGAATCTTGTATGTGCTGAGATAGCAGCTCTGCTTTCATAGTTGAAGCTGTTAGGAAGAAAGACAAGGGTGTTTCCATTTGTTGAACATTCTAACAGCCATGATACAAAGAGCAGATGACACTAATTTTCCAGAACGTTGCTTCCCATCATTTTCAAAGACATAAAGGGTTCCAGTTGGTTGGTCAAGTGCAAATCCAGTTCTGAGAGACACCTCATCAAGAAGGAGAAACACGTGTCTTTCTCTGAAGTTACTTGGATTGACTTTGACCTGAAATAGAAATTAATTGTTAACAAATCATATATTGACAATTTATATAAATACATCAAATAATACCATATTAAGTTCTACAAATAAATAAAAATCCTAGCTCATTTTAAATATAATTTAGTAATTTACAATACCTGAACATTATGGGCACTGATGTCAGAAATACCAGGCTTGGATTTCAGTTTTCGAAGTGAGTTCTGAATGGTCTCTGCAGTTGGTAAAGGTAAAATTCTCCTCAGGAATTTGTAACCATGTTTACTTGTACCAATTAGTAAATTGGTGGCATGCGGCTAACCTAGCCGTTCCGAGCCGTTACAATCGTGTTAGCTTCTAGTGTAGATTTAGAAACGAGGGAGAGTACACGTGTGTGCGTCGCTCTCAGACCTGACAGAGTAAGTTGAGTAACGGTTCTCGTTAGCACAACAGCTGATGTTAACTTACACATTATTCTTCAAAATACTTTAGGTATCTGATCATTTTGCTCAATAATTTTCTCGTCTTTGGACATTTAACTGATGTAAGAAGATTAATGATGAATATTTAGGCAACAGATGCAATGTTAATGACTTAAATAAGCGTTTGGTGGAGCGTGTGCTAGATGCGTGCACCCTCCCTCGTTTCTCAAACGTCACTGGCCGTGTGCGAATGCTCCCTGAACTGTCAGTCTGTTGCTAGGGTGACGTCATATGTGTGCTTTGACGTCACCACACGACACAGCGGAACAACAACAAGACGCCAAGGAAGCTGTTTTGACTGAAGCGAAGAGAGACAAGGAAGCTCACTTGACTAATTGCTAACAACAAGGTGTTAACACGATGGTCCCGCTTATACTTTGTTGGTAAGCCGTTACACCGCTTCCTTCTACTAGTACTTCCATGATTGGTAGCCAATTCTTTTTGAGTTGATGGATATCTCATCCCTTTGCTTTCCCTTCTTAGTCTCATCAATTTCATCTTACAGAGATCTGTTATGTGGGAGCCCAATACACCTCCGTAAGTGGCACAAAAATCATCCACGTTCAACCTTCTGAACAATCTAGTTTTTCTAGATTTAGTGGGATTAATTTTTCTGCGAGAAATAGACCTATGTCTCTTTACAGACCTTAGTCTCTTTTCAATCTGCACTGGAGTAATGATGGCCTTCCTTTGAAACAATTTTCTCTTGCAAGAAACTCCATTCTCTTCTATAGTAGCATTAAACTGAAGATAAATGTAAATAATAGTTAGGCATATATTATTTTAAGACTGTGAGCAATTGGATTGACTAATAACAAATCTGAAACTAGCTACAAATTAATGAAAAATCACTTACATCACTATTGGAGACTTCAATAACAGATATTTCTTCGTTTGATTCTCAGGATCATTCCGGAGATGAAATTGGAAGACTGTAATCATGGTCAGAGAGATGTGTTTTTGATTGAGTTAGAGTTGTGTGAAAGCTCTGATTCTGATGAAGAATAAATTATTATACATGTGTGTATATATATATATACGAGAAAGAAACAATGTAACTATAACTCCTATTGAAATTTAACTCATTTTACAAACCCATATAATGTATAAAAGTTTTGAAAATAACCTGCATCAAAATCAGAGACTACAATCATTTGCCTGCTATTAATCTCGTCTTCACACGATGGTTGTAGAAGTGATGACCTTGGATGAGATGACGATCCGGGATCCTATTCAAGAACAAAAGTCAAACACATGGACAAATAGAGAGGAAGTTAATGAACGAACAGTAGTGGAATCTGAAATGATTCAATAAAGATATTGGTAGTATGAAGTATTTATAAGTTGAGAATCAGGCTCTCCAAAATTCTAATCAACTTCATCTTCTTAAAAAGAAATAGAAGAGCTTATAAAATTATATTTGAATAAGACTGAAAATTTCACATACCATTACAGATAAAAATAGCTGGTAAATAGAACTGCAAAATTCTATAACCTTGAAACAATTTGAAACAAACATGTAATAGTATTTAGATAAATAAATATCAGTTTCATGTTGCAGGATAGCATGTTAATAATCAATAAATTAATAATAAATAATACAACTTATAAATAGTGAAAATGAATTTAAAGAGAAAATATTTGTTAAACAACAAATTAGAATTTTACATCCAATACTAGTTGGCGGTTGCAAATCTCATTTGAATTGTTTTTCTTGGAAATAAATAGTCCAGTGGAGTCAGTGGACATTTAGTAATTTATTTTATAGTAGTAAAACTATCATTAATTTTTAGAGTCTGAATTATGAAAATATAGGTAAAAACTATTAAGCAGAATCACATACTCTAGACGTAGCTTCAAGAATATGTCCATTTTGTGATTTTCATAATTATATTTCACACATTTGGACATAAACACAGGCAGAAAAGAGAAAATGATTGAATACATCAATTGGAAAATATAATTACGAAATGACAAAAACAATCACAGTTTTTCATCTTATTTAGTCCCTCGAATTGCCAATATTATAATATATTTGCAACTTAGTACATACTTTGAAACATGGTATTACTATTGCATCTGTAGACAATAGGTATCATGAGCTAACTACTAAATTTACCATCAAATTAAAATGATTACCTAGCTTTCAGTCTGAAAAAAGGTCTCCTCAGGCTTGAAGCCAGAGGTCCTAGGATTTTTTGTACAAATTGAGGTTTAATTGCAGCAAATAAAATTGGAAAATAGGAATTAAATAGAAATCAAGAAGAGTCTAAAACATTCTGAACCGAAATTACATTAAAATGTTGCATACCTACCTACCAAAAGAAGCGCAGTGCACATTATAATTTCTTAATTAACGAGTGTTTTGAAACTAGGTTACCTAGTATGATGTGAATTAAGTACTGCATTCATATGTAGTTCTTACACTCTCATTCGGGTGAAACCGTTACATTTGGCCTTTTTAATGTGGGCAGATATGAAGTTTAAATTAATATGATGTTTGAACTATACTGATACTGATAATATGCTGTGAAAATATTGTCAATTAATTGAAATTGGAATTAGTAATAAGCAAAACAATCTTCGAGAAAATGATGTACCTCCTGAGACACCCGATCGGGTGTCACAGGTACATTTGTAGTTTATTTTTGATAAATATACTGATATATATATATCGGGGGCGGCATGCAGAACATGGGACATTTTTGACATTTTCTGAGCGAACAATCCCTAATTTCCTCCTATATTTACATGTATTTTACGGAGAACAGAAGAGAAAATAGAGGATTTCTTGGAGAAAACTTTACCAGTTCCTGCAAACTAGCCGTCCACCAATCTGTATTTGGTTCACGTTATTCCACTGACTTTTTAAAAAAGCTAATTTCCAGTAATTTGGCTGATCCACCAACATTTTAAGCCCCAGTCTGAAGAATGTGTCTCTTCTCTCACAGAGACTTTAATTTAAGAGAGAGCTACTCTCTGACTCTCAGCAGCAGATTCAGAATCTTCCGCAGCTAAATTAAGAGTAACATAGGAATTAATTCAAAATATCCTGCAGCTAAATAAATGGTAACATAGGAATTAATTCAAAATATCCCACAGAGTAGAGATCTCCAATTTCTAAAATTCAATCAAAAACTCCCGTGGAAAGTCTTGGAAAAATGTTCCATATTTTGCAAACCCATGTTTCAGAGGCTGGAAAATTGTAAGCCAATTTTTGAGTCAAAATTTCACAAAAATTCTGGGCCAAGCCAATTTGGCTCATTTTTTGAAAATTTCAAGACAAAATTAACATGGAAACATAGGAATTAATTCAAAATTTTAAGCCAATTAGACATATGAGTTTTGACCTTTTGAAATCTAAGCCAATTGGCAATTAATTGGCTATAACCCAGACTACAGGATCTGGTTAACTGTTTTCCTAGAAATCCTCTATTTTGGCTCACTATTCTCAGTAAAATACATGTATATATAGGAGAAAATTTAGGATTGTTCGCACAGAATATGTCCCATATTCTGCAGACTGGGCTATAACTGACATACTCTTATACATCCAGACTGCAGGAACTTGTAAACTGTTCTCCAAAAAATTCTCTATTTAAGCTTCTGTTCTCAGAAAAAAAATGTAGCTAAACATAAGAGAAAATTAAGGATTGTTCGCAAATGTTCCATATTCGGCAGACTGGTTATACATGGTTGCAGACTGGCATTTTACCTATTTTTACACCGAAAATTAATGGTAACAGGAATAAATAGCAAAAAATCCATGGACTTTGCTAGAATATAATTTTCAAAGGGGGAAAACGTTTTTTGAGGGGGAAATATATATCATCTTTGCAAGATCTTGGAGACGCTTCTCTAATTAATTCCTATTTTTTACAACTATTTATTGGAGATATTTTGCCGAATTCTGATCATTTTGGAGACAGATCTGCCACTCTTTGCAGTCATGTTTGATGTTTCAAAGTGTGGCAGGAAAGTATATAAAAATAAATGTAAATATTATAAAATATAGGAGGAAATTAATGATTGTTCGCACAGACAATGTTAAAAAATGTCCCATATTCTGCAGACTGGAAGGTCACCACATTTAAGATACTTTGAAAAAAAATAGGACATCCTAGTGAACAGTTTACTTTTTTACATTTGAAAACATCCTTATGCATCATGTCTGATGCATATGTACACAATACCAGTCTGTATTTCGTGGTAAATTCCACCGACATGTCAATTGTCAGTGGAATTTTTCTCTATTGAGAATAATATTCTGGCAGTCGGTGTTGGTGGACCGTGGATCAGCCAAATTAGTGAATTACTGGAAATTTATGGTGGATTTTTCAGCTTTTTAAAAAAGTCAGTGGAATTTTGTGCACCATATACAGATTGGCATGCCGCATGTGTATCACTTGAGACTATCTATGAGTGATTTACTTGTTATTAACAGGTTTCTAAACTTATTTCACCCCTCAAAAATCGCCAGTATACTGGCAAGTGGCGACTTTGTTCATACATTGAAACATGGCTCGACATTCAGCTCAAAGAACCAAATACATATATACGCATTACTATAAATTGTGGGGCAAAAAATAAATTCCTTTTTTACCCTCATGGGGCATAAAATGAAATATTTTTTATTCATAATTTACCCCATTTGCGTTCAAAAAGTGCCCCATCTTTGAGCACCTCTCCCCGCTCACCAATTTGTTTTATATTGCATAGGAATAGCTCAGTAGTTGAGTTACATTCCAAAGTTCATTTTTCATCCCACTTTGGACCTTCAAATAGAGAATTCAACTTCAGAGCACATGTTTTGTGAAACTTGAAAAATGTTTTCCGAAACTTGATTTGGTATATCTATACATTAAGCTTTGTCAAATTCTTATTTATTGGTAGATTTTTTTCATTCACATATACAAATAAGCCTAATAAAAGTAGCTTCAAAATGAGACATAGAATGTTTAAATTGATTGTAATTTGTGTGAGTTATGGTAGATTCACTTTTTACCCCACAAATAGAGGTTTCATCTCTTGCCCCGTTTGACTATACTAATAATATAGGTGAGCCTACGCTATATTGATTATCAATATAGAAGCCTACATATAATAACACTGATATGTCCACCATCAGTTGTACCAAAAAGGAAAAGCATAAATAAATAATTAGAGGGACACATAAACAGAGGGGGATAAACCAGCAGAGAGGAGCACATCAGTAGAGAGGAGCACATCCGCAGAGGAGTACATCAGTAGAGAGGAGCACATCAGTAGAGAGGAGTACATCAGTAGAGAGAAACATATCAGCAAAGAGGAGAACATCAGTAGAGAGGAGAACATCAGTAGAGAGGAGCACATCAGTAGAGAGGAGCACATCAGTAGAGAGCAGCACATAAGCAGGGAGGAGCACATTAGTAGAGAGGTTTAGAAAAGAAAATTATTATTTTAAGAAAAGAAATTATTCTTTGACGAATTACCTCTGGTGCTTCTGAAATGAAATTATTGGTGACCTTCTTAACTCTCATAATTGAAGAACTTATTCCTTGGTCTTGTTTGTTTGGAAGGTGGTTGTAACTCTGCAAGAAATTGTTTGCATTTGTTCTTCTAAAAGAATCTATGCAAGTTCCTTTAAATACCTTGATACTCTAGTAACCGAATTAAACGAGATTTATATATCCTTCTTTGGAGAGAATTTGAAACCTAAATTTCATATCCTGACTCACTATAAGACAGTCATTTTGCAGAATGGTCCTATGGCACACATTGGGTCTTTTAGATTCAAATCGAAACATTCTATGCTGAAGCATTATGCAAATGTCTGTAGGTCACGAGTTAATGTCTGTAAATCTGTTGCTAAACGGCATCAGCTCAAGCTCGCCCTCGCCTCTTCTTTGCTCAGCAATGAAGTTTTCATTCCTGATAGACCATGAATTGGGCCCTGCCACTCAAAATGTGATTACGTGAGTGAAAAAGTTTCTTATAGAGGTGTTGAATTGAGAGTGGGTAGTTTAATTCATTTCGACTCCGCTAAAAATTTCCCTTTGTTCGGTGAGATAACTGAAACTCTAGTTAATGATGAATGATGATATCAGAATCATAACGGATGTGTTCAGAACTACTGCATTCGATGAACATTTTCAATGTTTTACTGTTTCTAAACTCAAGCCATCCACAAATTCCCTATCTCTTCAATATTATTTTCTTATGCCCTTCCCTAGTGTTAGAATTGAAAAAGAAATTTACGTTTTTTCTAATAGGTTCGAAGAATAATTTAATTTGCTAGAACGACTGGTAAAAGACCGCTCTTATTACGACTCAAACTTATGCCAATCTAGTAAGTATGGGACACGGTTTTCATTTATTTCTCCTGATATAGAAATTATCTTTGGAGTAACTTTAGTAATTTGGTTGAACAATTTCAGTTAAGCTGTTTTTGCCGTAATTTATGCAAGTGGGAATTAATAAAATATATTTATGATAAATCAGTTTTTTTTACTAACTATGAATTTCTTTTCAATCTTCCCCACGGGAATGTGTTACATTGGAAATAGCTAAACAGTAAACGAGCCACCAAATTACCAAAGTTATTCCTAATATATTTTCTAAACTTGGAGAAATAAATGTATGACATGTCCCACACTTCTCGATTGTTCTAAGACTGAGTCTTAATAAGAGCGAGAAACATGCTTATCATTTCCAGTGGTACTTCTACTATATCTCTTCTCAGATGCAACTATTTGCATCTACTTTGTTATTCCTTTACTAATGTTTAAATTTGAGGACTGTTGCGCATCTTTTTCCTTGTACTATCACATAGTACCAAAGACAATATAAGATAAACGCTCAACTTAAGGGGATGGTTTCCGGTATTTAGGATGTACCAATAATACTTGTCCGATTGAGCTGAGATTTTAACATAAGGTGTAAAGTGAAAAGAAATCATATGCTCTCTTATGAGATTTTTTCATTTTGGGGCCCCCCTCCCCCGTGGGGGTCGAAAAACCTTCTTTTTCGACCCCCCCCCCCGGGAAACTATAGAACGGCTTGGGGGTTGGTGCTACAGAAAAATTTATTGAAGCTAATATGTTCTCTACTACTATCCTAAGGTCGTGGTGCAGCTTTTTTTTTGAATTTCTATCTGAAAAAATTTTTATTGTAATTTTAAAAAAAATTGTCATATTTTTTTTTTGTTTTTCAAAAAAAATTAAGTTTATAGAAAAAGTTATAGGAAAAGGGCTTCACCACGACCTTAGGAATTTCGGTCTGAACATATTAGCTCTTATACATTTTTCTGTAGCACCAACCCCCAAAAAGTTCTATACTTTTGAACGTGGAGAATTTGAGAAAAAATGGTACTGAGATAATGGAGGAAGAAAAATATTTTTCAATAAATTTTTTAAATTTAAAAAAAAACTATATGCTTTTCGTCCCAGCCATGAAGACTCATCAGGTCGCTTCGGGGGTCAACCCAGGCAGCGACGAAGCCTTCAACCATAAATGGGAGGCAAAAAAACAACACAGAAAGAACACAAAAACAACAAACGACCTCAAAACTCTCCAGGGGCGTATGCTGGATCAGCAGTCGCAACTGAAGATCTCTTACGCCTGGGAGTATCAATCAGTGCTGGTCGAAGCAACTGAATACGATTCATAACTGTTTGAGGGGGAGGACGCATCTTCACCAACAAAGAGCCCAGAACACTTCCAAAATTGTGATTGAGCGCAGAATAGATTGCTGCAAACACAGCTCTATCTTTACTGCAGAACTTGACCTTCAAACACAGGCGCCACAATTTAGCAACAGATTCCTTCTTCAACTTCCTCAACCTAGTACCAAGCCGTTTACAGACGTGGTTTACGCATTTCATTCTTCCTTTAGTACGGGCGTGTCATAAGGACCGGAGCCACCATTCAATGCTCGAACAGCATTGAAGGCAGATGAGTCACCATCACCCACAAAAGTCAAATAGCGTAAACCAAGTCTTTCAGAACGTGACCAAAGTATTACAGCCGCAGCGGATTCCATTGCCCCTGCTTTGCCATCGAAATTTATCGTGCAACCATTGTGAGTTTCTTTCCAAATTTCAAATTCCTCTTGTGAGGAGGAATTTTTCTTTTTAGTACATGCCTCACAATAGTTGCACAATACAACAAAATCTACAACAGATCCTAAATGACAATCCATCACAAATGCCGCAGCAATATGTGACTTATAACCGCGAGTCATCCAAGTTCCATCAAAGCTAACATCAATATCTAGCATTCCTGTAGTAGCATTGGGTAAACGATTCAATTCCTTACCATAGTAATCAACTAAACCTTTCACACCAATGCTATCAGGACCTAACATCTGTTCGCGATATAGATTCATCTGGCCATATATATATTTGGTAACAGCATAATAAACCGGTTTACCCATAGTATGCATGTGCATGTTATTTCCTGATTTCAATATACCTGCATACCCTGTGGCGTTGATAACTGAATTATAAACAGTGGCAATAGTAGCATATGTGTACTTCGATGGTTGCCCATCTAGGGTCACAATTGCACTATCCCCTGAGACAGTTTCCGCAACGTCACAAAGACTGCAAGTGAATTCAATAGAAGAATCAACATATACAGTCACAATTCTACCAGTTTTTATACCATTACAAATATCACATACTTCAGTTACTTTAGCTAACAGATTCTCCACGACCGCTGAACTTATTACAATATAAGGGTTGGATACCCCTGCTTTTGGTTGCTCAGATGCAAAAACAGAGACTCGACGCCCAAATGTAGTAGGTTGAGGGGGGGGGGGGAGGGGTCTATAGCTATTGCATCAGCTATATCGCAAACAGGTGTTACTTTACGTTTGAAATTACGACGTTTAGGCGGCATAATTACTTACGTGAGCAGGGCAAAGAACAACAAGACAAAAGAATAGCTATCACAATACTGATCCACGTATAGAAAGGTACCACACACACTTTGCTAATACACAGTATACACAGAACAATTTCAAAACATCTGCACTCAAGAGCGTCAGAGTTATAACTGAAGAGCAAAACGAGCGCGCACAGAGATTGTTAGTGGGTGAAACCCACTCTCTATAAGAGAATAACTCCCTAACCCCCAAACTGAGAAGCGCGTTTGACACACGTACAAACGTACTAGGTGAATGGAATTTTTTATGAGTTTTCTTTGGTAGATTTGCAGGGTAACTAAATTAAAAAAAAAAAACGAAAAAAATGGAAAATACCGGAAACCATTCCCTTAATAGGGCACATGCTAAAATAATAACAACCAATCAGAAGCGATCAGTAGCATACGTCACACCAAACAATAATAAACGTACGACCCCCCCCCCCCCTTGAAATTCACAGAAGGATAATCTAAGTCTTACCGTGAGAAGTTATTAGAAATATAAATATTCTCTACTGATTAGGGATCAGAGAACTAATTACTTTATTGTTGATTAAGTTTACAAGATCGCATATGTGGTTCAATTTAGTATTTTGAATATAATCTTCCTTCTATTCAGAGAACAGTTATAACTAGGTATACCAAGCGAGTATAATCCTATATAGGTAGGATTTTGTCTTAGACGACACTAAGTGGTAGGTATACCTTAACGCTGATTGGATAGAAGTTGGGTCAGAGTGCTGACGTCAGTGCAAACATACTCTGTATTTTATGGTACACGGAAAACTGCCAGTCACTTATTGGCAATTTATGTATTTTTTGGCTTTTGATAAACACATTCTAAGAACATTTTAATTAATAAAAAACAGCGTTAGCCATTGGTCATGTGATTAAGGAGACATTCATTTATCAGGCAATATCAGTCTCAACATTGCCCCAATACTCGGATTTGTAATCTTAGGGCAATATTGTGTACAGTGTTGCCCCAATATTAACCACAATATTGCCCCAATATTGGGGTGATATTGAAACAGTATTGCCCCAATATTGGGACAGTATTGTCCCAATATTGTATATAAGTATTACACAATATTGGGGCAATATTTTGTACATTATTTCCCCAATATCGACTACAATATTGCTCCAACATTGGGACAGTATTGTATTTAATTACTACACAATATTGTGGTAACATTGGGTTTGTTATTACTCCAATATTACCATAACTTTGGGGCAATATTTAATACTGACCAGTATTGCAGTTAAGTGCTACACAATATTAAAAGTAAGAGACCCATTATCTGGTTTTTGATAGTATGAAGAGATGTAACAATGTTAAAATTAGATAAATAATAAAAAAAATTGTAGCTATTTAAATAATTCAAAAAATATAAACATTGATGGATTCAAGTAAGTAATTCATGTTGCAATACTTACACTTATCCAGTGAAATATATCTAGCGATGTGTGTTTTCATGAAGAAACTGCTTGTAGTTCAGTTAAGAGATGTACACATAAACAACAGACAAGGTACCATGGATCTCAATAGGATATACATCATGAGGACCAAGGCTGTTAATCATTGAATGTACATCATCTTACATTTATCTCTCCTTCAGTAGGACTATTGATGTCATATCCAGGTGTCGAATAAGCTGTAGCTACATTCGCCATTCTATTTGCTGTTGAGTGGGGTGGAGCAGGCATGCTGATGGGTGTTGAGAAAATAGACATCAAGGATCATGACTGAAATAATAAGGATAATTAACATTTAGATCTTCATTAAGGAATGAAAAAGAAATAAAGTAGTACAAGGAGCATTTCCACCAACACCTTACACATGAAAAATAGTTTGAACTGTTATCACTATTCAATTAAATAAAAGTATTTAATAAAAACAAAATACTATTTTTCATGCTATGAGGTACTCCTATTCGTTTGGTCGCTGACCTTTTAAATGGAGGTCTCACCTTGTTGTACTAAAAGCTAGCAACAACAAAGTCCTAGTATAACCATATAAAATAAACAACATCCATTGAACTAAATAATAAGATATCCATATAAGTTAAACAGTCTTCTATGAAAATTCTTTTAATCTTCTTCTCTGAACATTAATATTTCATTGAACTGCTCCTCATTTACATTTCTTCCTTATTATACTCCTCCCTATTTCTCTCCTCTTCATTGCTCTTCTCTCTAATCCTCATCATCATCATGACCAAACGCCCCCGTCAGGGGCGCGGTCTCTCCTCCGGCTCCCGACCTCCTCCGGCTGGTGCCGAGCGAGGTTGGCCGCCGACTGCTCCCGCCTGCAAAAAATGCACATAACCCTCTTAGTTCTAAAACCCCTTACTGCTAATTCTACCCCTACTTCTTCCCCTCCCCCCTCCACCCGTAACCCTACCCCTGCCCCTCTACCTGCCCCCCCCCCTCCCCCTCCGGATCCCATAACTGCCTACAACTCCTTACATGCCAAGCATAATTTGCCCGACTAACTACCCTCCTACACTTATGGCATTCCCTCCTATTCCCATCTACTGCTACCCCCCCCCCCCTCCCCACCACATGTTTCCATGCGGTTCTTCCTAGCCCCCTCAGTCTCTAAGCTTACCCCACACCTATCACAACTAAACCTAACCCTATCCTCAGCTAACCTATGCATCCTTTACTCATGCACCACTAACACCCCCCCCCCCCCTAGACTTACATACCTTGTCACACCCTTCCCAGTGACACCTAAAACCCTCTACCCTTCTATCCTGAGCTACTACCCTATCTACCTTTTCTTCCCGTATACCCCATTCGTACTTATGCCCCTGCTGCCTCTCCCATAGCTCCAAATGCTCCCTCCTATCCTTCACAATCTTCTTCCACCCATCCCTATCTCCCACTAACCTCTCAACATCCGTATAATCCACACCTGCCTCCCTAAGTAACCTCTTCCAATACAGCCCCGTCTTCCTCTTCCTACCTTTCTTTTTCCCCAGTCCTTCTAGTCCCTCAGACCACCCCAACACAGCTGCCTTAACCTGCCTATCGTTCCCCATCCTCATCACATGCCCTAATTTTTCTAGTACCCTCACTTCTATCTTAGTCCTAATCGATCTAATCCCTAACCTAGCCCTAACATCTCACATATTCTCCCCCCTACTTTCCATTTGCCTTAGTGGCTCCCCATTCCTATTACTCCAAACATACCTATGCTTCCTATCTATCCAACTCTGTAACTTCTTTATATCCTTCCCCCACCAAACCCTAACACTACAATCAAACAATAATCCACTCTATACACAACCCTCTAAAATCTTACCCTGCCACCTCTTACTAAGCCTAGATCCCTTTAATTGCCCCTTAACCTTAGCCCATAACCCATTTGCCCGTCTAATCCTATTCCTACTATCCTCTTCAGGTCCCATCCAAGATCCTAGCACCCTAATTCCCTCACTATCTCTATCCCCAAAAACTAAAACCTTTTCCTTATCTTCGTTATTTCTTTCCTCAAACTTACCCATAACCTCCTCAATCTTCCTTACTCCCTTATTTAATTCTACCCCCTCACCTATAATGGTAGTGTCATCGGCAAAGAGTGACGATGTTAAGGTCAGACTCTTTGCCTCCGAGCACCCCTTTTCCCACCTACCTGCTCCCGCGAAAGACCCCCCCCCCCCCCCCGGTATCCAGTGCCACTTGATTCCCACCCTTTCACCCCCTAGCTCCCTTCTAGCTTCCTCCGCCTGTCTGATCACCGCTTGGTGAAAAACGTTAAACAGAACAGGCGAAGTAGCATACCCCTCCCTCAAACCCCTAGCTGGCACCCATTTCTCACTAACCCCCTCCTTTCCCCTGGGGTACGGTCAAGAGCCCCCCCGGTCATGAGCCCCCCTAGGTCATAAGCCCCCCCGGTCACGAGCCCCCCCTCCATGTTTTTGTAATCCTTATTTACCTAGTTAAACAAATGAAGAACTACTTAGATAGAAATAACTGAGAGTTGCTAATGTAGTTTGTTGTATCCACTAGATTGTTGTACTGCACACTTCATGATTGTTTCCTCCCACCATTCCTTTCCCATGCTCTAAGACTATTCTTTAAATTACTACGTGCTAATCGTACCCCTTGCCTAACCTCTTCTAATTCCCTATTTAACCTATCTTCTACATCTCCCCCTCTATTCTTTAACCTAGCTCTATACTCCTGCCTACCTACTACCTCATTCCTACTCTCTACCCACCTACCTATTTCCCTCCTCATTATTTCTATTTCCCCCTCTCTACCTATTGTCCATGGATTTATTACCTTCCCATCCCTCCTACCACATACCTCATCAGCTACTTCTATTAATAATTATTTTTCTAATTTTATCCCATTCCATTTCCCCTAAGTCCCCGTCCTCTCAACCTACCTCATCAAACTTTTCCCTCGTCCTTCTACTAAACTCCCTACTCTTCCCCTTATCTCCCATTTAATGTTTGGTGCCCTTTCTCTTCTACCCCCTACCTCCCTCCATCTCTTCCCCCTATACCTTATCACTAATTTCTTAGGCCTATGGTCAGAGAAAGTATTTTCTCTGACCGTCCTTACACTCCTAACTAACCTATGCCTATCTATTCCCTTAACCATGAACCCATCTAACTCATACCACCTCCTATACACGTTACTAAACCAAGTCCCCCTATTCCTATGTGGCATGAAAATATTTACCCACGCTAACCCCTGTTCCTCACACCAATTAACTAGATCTTCCCCCGCAATACTCCCTGGTCCTATCCCAAACTTCCCACTCACCCCCCTTCTCTGCCTATTTGACCCTACATTAGCATTAAAATCCCCTCCTATTACTAATACCTCCCCCCCGCTAGTCATACTTACCTGATTTTCTAAATCTATTCTATATCTATCCATTCCCTCTAAATCCCTACCCCAAATAGGCTGATAAGCAGCGACTAATCTAAGGCCCTGGAGGGTGACTGCTGTCACCCTCTCTCCTAACCATTTCTTCTGACCCTCCCTCTTCCAACTATCTAAAGCTTCCCCTCTAAGAATTATCCCTGACTTCCTACCGTGAACTAAAGCTATTTGGTCCCTATCATCTCCTAGCCAAATTACCCCCTCCTGGTCTGAGTTAAGCTCAGAAACCAGGACCATCTCCCATCCCCGTCTAACTATGTAATCTAAAATTCTACCTAACCTTCTCCTATTGTGATCCTTTAATGAAACTCTTTGTAAATTCCATGTGACTATTGTGGCTTCCCTCCTATTCTCCCCCCACCCCACCCCTATTCTTCCCACCCTTCTATTTCTATACCTACGACTATTTCTAACCCTTCTTCCATCCCCACGACTTCTCCTCCCCCTGGGCATAGGTCCAGGGTTTGGATGGATCGTCCTAAGACTTACCTCTACTAGCAGCCGACAGTGTCTGCCCGACACCAGAGGTACCCCAGTGGATCGGTCACCGAAAGTGCCCTCGCCGTGAATATGTTTTTGGAGGTCGACAGGCTGGCTGGACCGGCCTCCCTCCGTAGTCCCCCCGGGGGTGTGAGGCCGCCCCACTCTTTTCTGGGTGGTCCATTGGCCGCATCCGGAGAAAACCCCGGAGCGTTCCCCCTCACTCCACGTGGAGGCTGCCCACCAAGCGAGGTTCTCTCTAATCCTTTCTCCTTCATTAGCAACCTCTTCATCTTCTTCCCCCTCTGCACTAGCTCCTCTCTCACCAAACTTTTTCCTCTTGGCCAGTCTGTCTTTAGCTTGAGTTAGACTAACTGTAATGAATTTGTTGATCTCTGATAGAGGAACAGACTTGCCATAAGGAGAAGCTTTAGCTGCATCTGGAATAGATTGAAAAAATATTTATACAGCTTAAATATAGATTGTTTTGTGGTTTTGGTAGCTACTTGATATCAGCAAAATTTGATCAATACTTATAAATTCAATAAAAAAAACTATTAAGTATGAACCAGGGCTGTGGATTTGGAGTCAAAGCATTTCTGGAGTCGGAGTCAGGAGTCGAAAATTTGTACCGACTCCCGACTCCAAGCTATAGATATAAGCACAAAAATTTTAGTCCATTTTATTTGTTGTTCATCATGTTAAATATCTCATAAGAACTAATAATCGCTCATAGATATAAATTAAATCAATATTTAAAGTCTAACCATTCAAATGACTCGATATTGCTAATAAAAATACTGTAAAACTGTTTGTCGGAGTCTGTGAAATTCTTTATAAAGGAGTCGGAGTCGATAAATTCAAAATAAAGGAGTCGCAGTTGAACATTCTATGTACCGACTCCACAGCCCTGGTATGAACGAAGATAAAACAATTAATAAAAATTTAGGGATGGGACGAAGTATCGGCATTTTTGAGGAGTATCGGCAATGGTATTTGTAGTGGCTTTTATTAAAAAGTATCGGCCGATACTGTTATTATTATTTAAATTTTATTCATTTAGTAAATTTACTTTATTTATCATTACATTTTTATTATTATATAAAAATAAATGAATAATAAATAAGCCATAAATGAAATAAATTGTTAAAAAATCATTATAAGTACCAATCTAATAATTGACCGACTACCTACTAGAGTTTTCAGTGTAATTTTTATTTATTTATTACGACACGAATGAAATAATTAATACAAATTTTAAAGTATATACATTATCTACCAATAGGTGATCAAGTTTGACTATAAATTCGAAATAAGATTTATTAAGCTACTGTTGTCCATTTAAGCACTTATATATGACAAGTATCACAAGATGATAACAAATATCAGAAAAGTTATCTATCTAATACCAATGCATTTCAATTAATGTGCAATATGTAAACCACTTCATATTATACTACATTGATAGATCATTACTGTGTTAGTTTTATGAGTTAGAACTATATTAAACATACAATAATAATTGACTATCAATAACTCATTAAGTATCAACGAGTTTTATAAATATAACTTGAAAAACTGCAAGTATCGGCATCGGTTGATTTTGTAAAGTATCGGTATGGGCAAATATTTTGGTATCTTCCCATCCAGGGTGGTTTGGTTTAAACCAAGCTAAAAAAAACATGGTTTATTTGGTTTTTATGGTTTATTTGTTTTTATACTTAGAAGCTCTAAAATCATTTTTAATTTATCAGAAATCATCAATATTATATTTATATCAGTTAAAATAGTTTTATTAAAGCATATAAATATATTATGTAGCTATATAAAATAAAATTAGTTAATCTTAGTAGTGCAATTTTTTCATGGAAGACATTATAATTTAAAACCAAAGGAAATAGAAATATGGACAGGGTTTTCTAATTTCTCCTCACCATTTTGTATTATTATCATTTTATAAAAATATTTTACATAGTGATTTAGTAAATATCAAAATATAATCTTGAGTCACACTGTGATATTCATTTGCTAATATGTTATATTTTAATTTGAACATCTACATTTGAAATGTAAATCAATGGAAATATAAGAATTTAAGAAATATAAGAATTTTGAATCTAGCTATGTTATTTAAAACTTTATCTTTGAATTTTTTAAGAGCTTATTAAAGTAGACTAGCAGCTAAGAATTATTCATGAATTGGTAGTAAAATGATACATAGCACCTGCATTAATTAATTTTTTCATAATTTATCTCAAATAAATCTATTTTTTTCCATAATTTACCAAAATATGAATGATGTTTTGTAATGTTAATCATGCATAGTGATCAGTTATGAACTAATAAGTATCTTTATGCTCTTTTATTAAATAATTACATATGAAAATCAAATAAAATGATAAACCAATAAAAACCAAATAAACATGTTTTTTTTTTCAAAAATACCATTGGTTTTTTTTTCAGAAAAACTATTGGTTTTTAACAACCCTGGTTCCATCCCCAAATAAAATTACTTAATGAGAGATCCTATACATGAGATTAAGTTAGGTAAATATATATTAAAAACTAAATAACTCCAAAGTTATTGTATCATTTATTCTGACATGCAGCTAATCTATTACATTGAAGATATCTTACCTTGGATACAGGAGCACAGCTTTAAATCTTTGAATGCCAACTTGTCACATTTTCCTTGCAATGAGTATAGAACAGCTACTTCACTCGAGATGGAATTTTTAACCATGTTGTTAATGGTACTCCTCAATTGTGACTCGCCAAAATTGGATAAGTTCATTTCATATTGTCCTTTCATTTTCATTGAGAAGTACTTTTTCCAGCAATTGCAGTTCATGTTGTGATTTTGCTGGCAAGTTAGGTATTTTACTGGAGATAGAAGTAGAACTGTTTTTTTTCATCATTTGCACTTCCTCTCTGAGATTCATAATTACTTTATGCAATTCAAGAACAGCCTTGAATAATCTCTCATAATTTTTTTTCAGTTTTGTTTAGCTTTTCCATCATTTCATTGGTAGAACTGTTGTTGCTCATCATAATAGGTCTCGATTCCAATGGAAGGGGCAGAGAATTAGATGTATTAGTATCTGATCTATGAGCAATTTTCTTTTTCTTCTGGGGAGGAGGTTGAGGAATATCATCATCACTAGGTCTTGATTCTCTTATTGTTGCCACAACAGTATCTGACTCCCCATCCGTGTTTTCGCTACATGTTAAATAGACTGCTTCTTGACATTTTTCTCTCATCTCTTTATAAGAGTTTGCTTCAAAAAATATTTTACACTTGAAGAGACTCCAAGTCAATTTTGGAGGATGGAGGGTCTTGATTAAATTAGTAAGCCCACCTTTATTTACCTTACCTGTCCAATAACATAATGTCCGACCTTTAATACTTTTAATCCACGAGGTTGGAATCCCTTCCACACTATTATCAACATCAAAAGTGACTATTTGATAAGACATTTTGATATATATATATTTTAATTCTACAAAGTTTCTGGAAAATATGATATTAAACAAACAATTTCATCTGTATAAATAAATTGAATTATTAAAATGAATTCTTGCAAAATTTTAGATATTTTCCAGATTTTTAGGAAATATCACTGCATCAGTTGCTAATCAGCAGAGTTCATTGCACCAGATAGAAACTGATATGCAACATTATTTTCTTCCTATTCTCTGTTACAAATTGAATAAATAATTATACTTGTTCACATGCCAGATTGCCTTTGATAGAAATTTTGTATAATAATTTGGGTGATCCACCAACATTTTCCAAATTTAACTACCAAAATTTAATGGTAACATTGGAATAAATAGCTAAAAATCCTGACTTTACTAGAATATATAATAATTATTTTCAAAGTGAAAAATCTTCCAAAAATTCAGTGGAATTTACCATGAAATAAAGTCTGGGCTGCGAGTCTGGAATGAATGTTGAACTTTAGAGCAACTCTGCATAATGTGTCTTTTGCCCCAGAGATTTTAATTTGAGTTACTCTCTGACTAAGCAGCAGAATCAGAATCTACTGCAGCTAAATTAATTGTAACAAAGGAATTAATTCAAAATTTCCTACGCCTTAATTAATGGTAACCTACCTAGGAATGAAATAGAAATATCCCGCAGAAATCTAAAATTTCCAAAATCGAGGTCAGATTTGTTGCAGAGAGTTTTGTAAAAATGTTCCATATTCTGCAGTCTGGCTTAGGAGTATTAGTTGCTTCTGTTTTCTTGTTCAGGGGGGTTATTTAATGAGTTATTCTCAAAGAATAATTGCAATATTTATATTAAATTAATATAAAAATTCTAATCATTAATGAGTAATTGCGATTGAACTGCTTAATAATGATTAAACAAACAATTAATGCACACAGGAAGCCAGTCGACAAAATATACGACATTTGTCATAATTTCAGTAATTTTCTGTGCGAACAATCCTTAATTTGACAATTTCCAACTGTATTTACATGTATTTCACTGAGAACAGAACCCAAAGGCACAAAGTAGAGTATTTTTGGGGGGAACACTTTAACAGTTACTGCAGTCTGGACAACTTACTAGAAACGTTAACAGGCACTGCAAGTCCTTTAGATTAGACATAGCCCAGACTATAATTCATGGTAAATTCCATCGACTGCGACTTGAAGGTGGAATTTTTTCCCTTTAAGAATAATATTATAGCCAAGTCGGTGGAATTTTAGCTATGTTGATTGGGAAAGTTGTTATTAATTATAAATCAAAGGAACATAGCTACAGACATAGTAAAGAGGCATACTATATACAGACATCGTAAAGGGTCATACGCCATACAGACAACGTTAAAGGGACCGTACATGGATTTCGGAAGAAATTTTATTAATGAAGTTAAGTTTATGAAACTTTATTGCTCTGTGCGGCACTCAATCCCCGTGAGACCTCGATGCTCACTATTAGCCACTCGAAGGTGGGGGTATCATCAGACGCCACCTGACTCACTGATGTAAAGTTTCACAGAACAGAATAATCGATAAAATTTTCAGATTTTTCCATGTACGGACGGTCCCTTTAAGGAGAATACTGTATACAGACATCGTAAAGGTGCATACTGTATACAGACATTGTAAAGGGGCATACTGTATACAGACATTGTTTAGGTTTCCCCCAAATTGTTTTCAATTTCCCCCACTTTGGGGGAAACCTACCTTGCCAACCCCGTATAGCATATAGACAAAATTTTGATTTCATAGATTTATATACATAAAAATACAATTATATTAATGGCTAATATTAGATAATGATAGCTACTTGAAATAAAAAAATAATCAAAAGTTCACCAATGAGCAGCAGCTAGGCATAAAAATAAGACAATTTATTTGATAAGCTGACTGATTGAAAGATAATTGAATGTGAAAAAGAACAGACCGATAGTAAATTAAATAACTTGAAATGTTGCGAAAATGAACAGACCGATAGTAAATTAAATAATTTACAATGTTGCGAAAAAGAACGGACTGATAGTAAATTAATTAACTTCCAATGTAGCGGAAAAGAATGGACTGATAGTAAATAAATCATCTTCCTATGTTGCAAAAAAGAACGGACTGATAGTAAATTAAATAATTTACAATGTTGCGAAAAAGAACGGACTGATAGTAAATAAATCATCTTCCTATGTTGCAAAAAAGAACGGACTGATAGTAAATTATATAATTTACAATGTTGCGAAAAAGAACGGACTGATAGTAAATTAAATAATTTACAATGTTGCGAAAAAGAACGGACTAATAGTAAATTTAATAACTTACAATGTTGCGAAAAAGAACGGACTGATGATAAATTAAATAACTTACAATGTTGCGAAAAAAACGGACTGATAGTAAATTTAATAACTTACAATGTTGCGAAAAAGAACGGACTGATGATAAATTAAATAACTTACAATGTTGTGAAAAAGAACGGACTGATGATAAATTAAATAACTTACAATGTTGCGAAAAAGAACGGACTGATAGTAAATTAAATAACTTACAATGTTGCAAAAGAGAACGGACTGATAGTAAATTAAATAACTTACAATGTTGCGAAAGAGAACGGACTGATAGTAAATTAAATAACTTACAATGTTGCGAAAGAGAACGGACTGATAATAAATTAAATAACTTACAATGTTGTGAAAAAGAACGGACTGATAGTAAATTAAATAACTTACAATGTTGCGAAAGAGAACGGACTGATAGTAAATTAAATAACTTCCCTGCAAACATTTCCACATGGCATACACATGGATGCCATGTGGTTGGATGGTTATAATATGGCAATACGTTTTTAAGATGTATCATCCACATTAAAACAACCTAAACACTAAAATAACAGATGTTAACCATGTGTAAATTACCACATCAAAACCACATGTCAACCCAAGCAACCATGACACATTGTGCCAACATGGGCACTAGATGGTTAGATGGGCAAGAGATGGCAGACTGAAAAGTAGCCTAGAAATTACATGGGGATAATGTGGTTTTCCATTCTCATGAAATGTTACCTTGGGAGAAGGTTGGTTCAATGTGGCGAATCCATCCCATTGAATTGTCATATTGGCCGAACCTGATTACTATGTAGCATATCAACATGATTTGGCTGAAACTTCAATAACATATCTGAACTATTATTTATTGGGAGGATTCAATGACTTGCTATATAACTTTTCATTTTATAAAAGAGGCATAACTGTTTATAGCAATAAAAATATTTAATTTTGTATTTAACATTGAAGAGTGAATTTCGTATGCAGTCAATAATAATTGATCATAGAGGGAAACCCGTTGCAGTTAGCTGAAGGTAATAAAGAAAAACCATTAATTATTCAAAATTGCGGTTATCATCAAACTATTATATAATAAAATTTATCCAATAATGATAAGATTTGAAATGTTTGGCTTTGCACCGAATAAAAATAGCGACGGGTGAGTGGCACAGCCCAAACAATTATGGCACATTGTGCCAACTTGGGTACTGGATGGCTAGATAAGCAAGAGATGGCAGACTGAAAAGTATAATTACATGGGGCCTAGAAATAATATGGGGCCAATGTGGTTTTCCATTCTCGTGGAATGTTACCTAAGAAAGAGGTTGGTTCAATGTTGCGAATCCATCCCATTGAATTGTCATATTGGCCCAATCTGCCTAATATGTTGCGTTCAACATTAACGATGAAGTGTGATCAAAATATTGAAATGATTATTTCAACTTATCACTGCAAATAAAAGGTATTTCAGTAATTATTGAAAATTACATAAACAATAATTATATAATGGATATTTATAAGCACGTACGTATGAGAGAGACAATAATGTGCAATGAATTTTGAGTTGAATTGAAAATTACTAGTATTAATTATAAGTATTTTTAAGTAGTATCATTTTCATATATTTAAAAAATCGTATGGTAATATCATCTAGTAAGGTCATATCATTTAATTTCAGATTAACCATTCATTCCAAAAAATTTGGTACCGGATCAAGCATAAATCCATTTTCTGTGTTTCTAGACAAAGAAAACTGCTTAAATGGAATACTGAAGCAAAAATTAGATAACCAGAAACGTATACTCAACAGAAACAAATTTGGTCTACTCCCTAGATTTTAGGAGTTCGGCTGCATTACAGATAAAGTTATTGAAAGAAAGAGGCTCTTATCAAAAATGACTCTTATCAATAGCAGCAAATAGTTCATCTCCCCTACTGTAGGTACAGCAACCAACAGTAACAATATAAAACCCAACTACAATTTTATAAGGTTTCGATAAGCATGGGAAAACTTAGCCAATGCATTAATAATACATGTTCTATTTAGTAAATAGTAAATAATGGAGCCAGTTCCGAATAATATATTACTGCATGAAAACTCGCTAAAGTAACTTGAAGGTAAAAACTTTTTGTGCGAGACACACCAAGTGATATTTAATTTTTATTATTACTGATTTAATACTAAATAATATTTCAAAATAAAATTCAATTCAATAAACATATCACATCCTTGTTAAAATTAAATAATAAATCAAAATGAAGGTTTTATACAACACATCAAATCAAGATGGCGACGATGTGTGCGGGAAACTAGAGTTTCACAGAATAATTTCCAGAAATTCAGTGTGCCAGTGCTTGTTTTTGAAGTTTGTAGTGGTGTAATTAGGCTCTCTGATCGATTAATTGAGTTCATGAATTGTATTAAAAGTGCTAACAAAGTTATTAGTTTTTGCTAGTTATGGAGAAGAAACATATAAAATCATATTATAAATTGAAAAAAAGGATAAAGCTACATAATGAAATTTTTAAAGATGATGTTTCGAGTGGAAAGTCACAACCGCCATCTTGTTTAGCTTCAAGCTGTGAGAGCTTTTGTGAGTGTTCTATTTTGGAACGTAAGAGTGATGCTCAAGATGGTGAGGGGTCTGAAAATGGATCAACACACAACTCCATTGGAAATTTGAACAATTGTGATTTAAAAAAGAGTGATGCTCAAGATGGTGAGGAATCTGAAAATGGATCAACACTCATCTCCACTGGAAATTTGAACAGTTGTGATTTAGATAAGAGTTATGTTAGTGAAAGTGCAAATGATTACTGTGATAGTGTCGTTACTAATCATGGGTCTAACTCAAGTTATTCAGATGATGGTGTTTCTAGTACCAGATCTAGTACGACATCAAGTGAAAAATTTAAATTTGAACTTTGCCAGTGGTCATTAAAAAATAACATCACACACTTAGCATGTAGTGAATTGTTGAAACTTCTCAACCGTAGATATCCACAGGATTCATTTCCTCTAGATGCAAGAACGTTACTGCAGACTCCACGCAGTACATCAATTGAATCAATTGGGAATGAAAAGAATAATTTTTGTTATATTGGTTTACATGGCCCTCTTCTCGACTTTCTGAATAATTTATCAGCTGATATAATTCCAAATTCATTATCATTAGCTTTCAACGTTGATGGAATTCCTATTGGGAAAAGTTCAACTTCATCATTTTGGCCTTTGTTGTGTTGCATCACTAATATTAATAATTGTCTCCCATTTGTTGTGGCCATTTATATTGGTAAAACCAAACCTGAATTGAGCTATTACTTTGATAAGTTTTGTTCTGAAATGCGACTACTCTATGAAGAGGGACTGACATTCAAATGCAAGAATTTATCAGTTACCGTGGGGTATTTCACTTGTGATGCCCCTGCTAGGGCTTTCATCAAGCAGACTAAAACACATGGCGGTTATTATGCTTGTGAAAGATGTATCACTCGAGGAATTTATGACAATCGTTCGGTATCTTATCCTGAAGTTGGAGCGTTATCTAGAACTGATCAATCATTCAGATCGAACTCTTATCCAAATCACCATGTAGGTGTATCACCTCTTCTGAATTTAAAGATCGATATGATCAGCCAGTTCACAATTGATCCCATGCACTGCTAGTACTTAGGTGTTGTAAGAAGACTTCTGTCTTGTTGGTATAATCGTATCCCACATAAATTATCAACTCGCGAGAAAAGTCAAGTGAATGCCAACATTGGCAATGTTAGATTGACTTTTTCTAAAGAGTTTACACGTAAGCCTAGATCTCTTAATGAACTGGACAAGTTCAAGGCTACAGAGCTAAGGAGTTTTCTTATGTACTTTGGTGCATTTGTAGTGCACCCAATGGAAGATAAATATCGGAAACATTTTCTCCTGCTTGTATTTGCTGTCCGAATATTTTGCTCTCCTAATCTCATAAATGACTCACAGTGTATGAATTATGCCCAGAAGCTAATATTGAAATTCATTAAAAATTATTCAATAATTTATAGTGATTGCAATGTTGTGTACAACATACATATGTTACAGCATATAATTGATGATGTGAGAAGATTTGGTACCTTGGAGTCATACAGTGCATTCAAATATGAAAGTGCTCTTGGATCCCTGAAAAGAAAGTTGAGATGTGGTAGTTTGCCTCTTCAACAAGTGGTGATGAGATTGGAGGAAGAGAGACTAATTCATCATTCTCGGAGTCAAACTTCTCAACCTACTGTACTAGAAAAATTGGTTGTAAATAAATGTACTATCATACCCCATGATAACAAAAACAATGCAGTTCTACTTATTGATGGAAGCGTAGGTCATGTGATTGAAGTTACCCAATCACAGGTTAAGACCAGCACTCACCTATCCTTGTAATTCTAGTTTTATTTATATGCACTTAGTAAGAAGGAAATTTGAGATAGTCTCAGTTGATGTATCTGATATCAAAATGAAATGCTTGCATTTTTTGATAAATGATAAACATTACTTCGTAGGAATTTTATAATTTGTTTGCCCCTAGGGGCTCTATCCTGAAGATGTCTGTGGTGTACCTTGGGCACCGAACTGTTGTAATTTGGACTATGTAACTATTGCCTTTTTTCATTTTCACCATGCATATCATATTATGTAATGCTATTGTAGTTTAGAGGATAGCGCCAGTGTTATGTTCTTCAACTACGAGGTCTTATATTTTGGTGTTAGGTAGGCATGTAGGCTTCATTTAATATCACCTCTTCATTTTCCTCTTCCATCTGTGAGTGCAATCACCAGTGTTTGGCCCTTCTCGTCAAATTCATTGATAGGTGACTGCATTCACGTAGTAGCTTTTTACTTCCCTGAGCAACATGACGGTGGTAAGTGACTTTGTTCATGGATCATCTCTTTCCTTCTGACTGCTTCTTCAAGTACCTTTTAATAATTTCTTTTTGACGTAAGCGATGTAGCCTTTGGTTCCGAATCAGACGTTAAACTTACACTATATTAAATTTTACTAAATTTCTTCTTTTGTGAATAGTCGGTAAAAATATTCAGATGTAAATAACAAGTGTAATTAGTTTTTTTTTTCAAACTTCAGACTCCTAATCTACCATAATTTATTAAGCAAGATGTACAAGATTGTTTATTTTCCAACTGAAGATAGTGTATCTGGTGTACCTTCAAGTTGGGTCACCAAAGTGAATAATCAAACTCTCTGTTATTGGCCAAGTGGTTCCTTTAAAAGGAATAAGCTGGTGCGTGATAATGTTTCACCATCTGAAAACTGGGTGAAATGGAAGTGCCGTGTCATTGGAACAGCAGATAGCTACAAGTTATTGCAATCAAAAGTGAGAGAAGCCGAATTAGTGACAGATATCGATACAGAAAAAGAAGTAAACGTTAATGTTCACAAGCGCCCCAAGATGAATTCGAGTGAGACTCATTCTGATACTGAAGAGGAGGAGTCATTGTTAAGGGACATTCTTCCAATACGCTCAACAGCGTCATCTTTTGAAGCGAAAAATTGTGAGTTTCATTTTTTGAAGATGCCTAAATTTGATTTTTATTTATTAACGGTTCTTTTATTCATATAAAGTATAATGACTTACTATTTTTTAAATGAATATGAATTAGTTAAAACGTACCTACATTTAAAATAGTCACCGGAATTCGATGCTGGTAATAGGTACTAAATTATTTTCGAAATACATACTATAATTCTACACGTAACTAGTGCAATTAAAATAAATTTAATACTCTGTGAAGATTTCTATTACTAATGTTTATGATCGAATAATCCATGAGCATTGTCAGCAACTATATGGTAGGTGACTTTGTTAATGGATCCCCTTTCAATTCTGACTATTTCTCACAGTCCCTTGTATCTAACTAATTTCACTATGACGTCAGCAATAACCCCCTACTAATTGAATTATTATAAACTAATTATATATTTTCATTTTCAGTTGCAAGATCTTCATCGGCATCATCTTCGCCATCTCCGCCACCCATCGCCATGTCAGCGGAGCTTGAGCAACTAAATAAGATATACGCATTACTTCAAGAGAATTCTGAAAAAATTGACAGGCTTCAGAAATCAAACGAGAAGATGGCTGAATCTCAAAAGATGTGCTTCTCATTCATCAACAATATTCATGAAGAAATGTTACTCGTAAAGAAGTATGTGAAACGCCGTGATTATGGCAAAGATGATGTATCCGATTTTAAATCGAGTCTGCCTGAGATTCCTATCACATCTTCAGACGAACTAGAGAAAACTGAAGAACTGCTTGGCAACGAAGATGAGATGTCCCATTTGACAAAGTTGTTGGCGGAACTAGGTGGTTCAAAATTGTCATCTGTGGTCCACAACATAATGAAGCATGTCATGAACAAGAGTGTTGCCATGCAGTATAGTCTGAAGGGGAAGAATACCAAGAAAGCATTCCAAGATTTGAAGCTTTATAAATGTGTATTAGGTGAGTCATATTGAATATATTATTTATGTCTCAACATAGCTCTATTCTGGATTTAAAAAAAAACGAATTTGAAAATTAAATAGCTTTCAAATAATCAATCGAATGAATGCATCCAAATTCTATAACTAAGAAACTTTTAAATGTCCAAACACTATACCTAATATACATAGCATGCATAATTTTATTCCTGTCCATAAATATACTAATAATAATTGAAATATTGAATTATCCACCCTCTAGCTTAAATGATCTAAATTATACATAGGAAATTTCTTATCTTTAATAACGAAAGGTGCATAGATTCTAAACTAAATTTTTTTTTCCAGCTGCTGTGCGAAGAACTCTGCACGGAAAGAATGCAACTAATTATGAAATAGACACCATAATTAGTGCAAACCTCGTAGGGGCCAGAGACCGTGAAAATGGGAGAAGAGAGAGGCAAAACAGGACCATCGTTGATCCCATTTTGCTTGAAGTGAACCCTTAGAAAGCAGGGACTCTAATTATCAAATTGTTTATTAAATTAAATGGTACCATATATTTTCAATGGTAAAAATCTTTCTTTACCTAACAGAAGATAATCTTCTATTCTTCTGTTATCTCTGAATTAATGTGTTTTTTTATTACTAATGTTACAGAGTTTAGTACATTTTCTTATGTTGTCTTTTGTTAAATTTAATTGAATAAAGTAATGCATAAATTATGAAAAGTTTTTATTATTCATTTCTGCATATCATAGTTTCCTTTCTTATCATTGGTAGCAATTGGTTTTCCTATAATAATAGCTTATTGTAATCTATTTTCTAACTATAAATACAATTATGTGAAAGAGGACAATCAATCTATTTATTGATTAATTACAGTAGAGCTCCACTATAGTCAACTCCTGTATAGTGAACCATCCTGTTTAGTAGAACCCTGTTTAGCAAACTTACTTTTATTGTGAAAATATTTAGTTTAGTTTGCCACAAATTGCCTTGTTTTCTATGAATATCTATATAGTAAATTAGTTGTATTTCATGAAAGTTCTTCCAGTACAAATTTTCTTTAATGAAGTCATGTGTATTGATCCGTTCTGATATTTAGAGTTCTGAGAAAATTAAATACACTGAATAATGAATATATTTGAAAAAGAAAGAAAATATTTTATATAGTCTGCCATGATAATGCTATTTTTCTATACAACTCTTTTATCATCTACACTCTACAGCAAGGGTGGGCAAATGCAGCACTCATTGCTATTTTGGCACTCAGAGCGGCACTCGTGCCCACCAGAGAAAGGGTGCTTTATTTTCTTCAAAAGAAAATTTAGAATTTTTAGCCCTGACTGCTTTATAAATCACAAGGATATATAATATAAAAGAGGATGGTAAACTAATTGAAGAACAGAATATTTATAATTACCTTGATACCACACTCAACTGTTTTGAAACTTTTCTACTCAATATTTTACAGCCATTTTGTTTATTGTGTGGGCTTATGCTAGTAAAGGTACTACATCTAGAATTATTTCCTTGCAACGGAAAGTTGTTAGGTTACTGGATGATAATGTTGAAGTTGACTATTTCTCTAAACATAAATTGTTAAAATTCCCACAGGTTGTGAAGTATTTTCATATTGTCAAGATGTTCAATGTGATTCATGGGCTGCACAATCATTTCCTTTCGAGAACGGCTGCCGAACAAGTAGGACATGTGTACGACACCGGTAGTTCGAGAAATCAACTCCTGAATAATATATATTGTAGAACTGCGTGTAGTCAACAGAACTTCTTACATCACTCTATTAAATTCTGGAATCAGATACCACTAGAAATAAGATTGACAGATGGTACTGAAGTATTTAAAAAGAGATTGAAGATCCTCTTGTTGTCTGAGCAGAGTCAATAGGTGTTTAAAAGTGTTTTATTAAATGCTGTATTGTATTAGTTGCTGCATTATATTGTTTTTATATTGCAATAATAATTGTAATGCATTAAATATTGTTCTTTTTTTATAATTGTATATTGAATTATTCATTATGATGTATTCATTTCTATATTAAACTGATTATTGTATTGTATATGGTTATTCTATATCGAAACTTGCCACATTAGTCTATTAGACTACCAGTTGGCTTAGTTTTCTTTTCTTTTTATAATTGTATCCTTTTATTTTGTATCCTTTTCTAATAAACTTGTTATTGTTACTTGATAGTCAATTTTATACGTTTATAAGGTATTTTTAGTTTATTGGTTAAGTAGTGCCGGTGTTTAAAAAAATTACTTCTGACTCTTTCTATCTAGATCAGTTATTCTTACACTTGTAAGAATTTGTGCAATCATTTTTAATTCCCTTTTTTTATAAGTTGGGAAACAAATGTCATTTATCCTGTGATTTTATGAATTAGTTATTAAATTTTTATTACTTAAAAGAAAAACAACTTATTTTTGTTTTTATTGTGAAAAAAAGAAAAGTATAATTATATATCATTTATTAATTGCTTTTAATTCAAATAATAAATATACTACAAATATTTATGTTCCAAATATGTACGATTGTACGTACCTCAATAAAATATATCCCCGCCCTCTCATTTTAATTACTCAGTATCCCATGCAATTTAGAAAAACGAAAAGAAAATGGTAACGGCAATGTTATTCCATATTTCGGCACTGAAAAACACAACATTTGCCCATCCCTGCTCTAAACTGAAGTAAATCATCTAAAGTGAATATAAATTTATTAATAATAACTTTAAAAAGCTACTTCTATCATGTCCAGGATGGTTCAGTGGAAATGTCGCAGACTCAAAACAACAGCAAACTTCAGGGACCCCAGTTCGATTCCGGAAACACCACTTCATTTATTTCCCCATTTCTTCTAATTTAATTTGTATGTAACAATATGTAACATTAAACTAAATAATATACAGCCGAATTACATATACACTATATGCAGTAAAGTAAGAAATAGCAATAAAATTAGTATGATCTTTTTGATTTCTTGACACATGGTACTGATGTGTTTTACACATGGTACTGATATGTGTTACATATGGTATTGATATGAGTAACAAATGGTATTGATATTGGTAACATATGGTACAGATATGGGTAACATATGGACATGGTACAGATATGATTAACATATGGTATTGATATGGGTAACATATGGTATTGATATGGGTAGCATTTGGTACAGATAGGGGTAACATATGGTACTGATATGGGTAACATATGGTATTGATATAGATAACATATGGTACAGATATGGGTAACATATGGTACAGATATGGGTAACATATGGTACTGATATGGGTAACATATGTTATTGATATAGATAACATATGGTACAGATATGGGTAACATATGGTACAGATATGAGTAACATATGGTACTGATATGAGCAACATATGGTACAGATATGGGTAACATATGGTACAGATATGGGTAACATATGGTATTGATATGGGTAACATATGGTACAGATATGGGTAACATATGGTACAGTCCACAGATATGGGTAACATATGGTTTTGATATGGGTAACATATGGTTTTGATATGGGTAACACATAGTAAAGATATGAGTAACATATGGTACTGATAAGGGTAACATATAGTACAGATATGGGTAACATATGGTACAGATATTGGTAACATATGGTAAAGATATGGGTAACATATGGTACTGATATGGGTAACATATGGTACTGATATGGGTAACATATGGTACTGATATGGGTAACATATGGTATTGATGTAGATAACATATGGTACAGATATGGGTAACATATGGTACTGATATGATTAACATATGGTACAGATATGGGAAACATATCGTATTGATATGGGTAACATATGGTACTGATATGGGTAACATATGGTACAGATATGGGTAACATATGGTACAGACATGGGTAACATATGGTATTGATATGTGGTTTTGTTATGGTTAACATGTGTATTCCATATGTTATACATGTGGCAAAACCACATGTATAACATATCGTCCAAGGTTCCAAAAATCAACATTGTAACCACATTGTTATAATGTGGACATAACCACATGGTATACATGTGGAAATGTTTGCAGGGTTACAATGTTGCGAAAAAGAACGGACTGATAGTAAATTAAATAACTTACAATGTTGCGAAAGAGAACGGACTGATAATAAATTAAATAACTTACAATGTTGTGAAAAAGAACGGACTGATAGTAAATTAAATAACTTACAGTGTTGCGAAAAAGAACGGACTGATAGTAATTTAAATAACTTTCAATGTTGCGAAAAAGAACGGACTGATAGTAAATTAAATAACTTACAATGTTGCGAAAGAGAACGGCTGATAGTAATTTAAATAACTTTCAATGTTGCGAAAAAGAACGGACTGATAGTAAATTAAATAACTTACAATGTTGCGAAAGAGAACGGACTGATAGTAAATTAAATAACTTACAATGTTGTGAAAAAGAACGGACTGATAGTAAATTAAATAACTTACAAATGTTGCGAAAAAGAGCGGACTGATAGTAAATTAAATAAATTACAATGATGCAAAAAAGAACGGACTGATAGTAAATTAAATAACTTACAATGTTGCGAAAGAGAACGGCTGATAGTAAATTAAATAACTTACAATGTTGCGAAAGAGAACGGACTGATAGTAAATTAAATAACTTACAATGTTGTGGAAAAGAACGGACTGATAGTAAATTAAATAACTTACAATGTTGCGAAAAATATATGAATTATCAAAATAGATTGAAGTTTAGTTCAATCTTCCCAATTGTCAGTTGAAATGGTCATCAAATCATTCAAATGCACACTGGCTTCAGTAGCCAAAAATCCAGTCTGTATTTGGTGCACAAAATCCCACTGACTTTTTCAAAAAAGTGAAAAAATCCACTACAAATTTCCAATAATTCGGCTGATCCAACCCAGTCTGTATTTCATAGTAAATTCCATCGACATGTCAGTGGAATTTATACCCCTTTAAAAATAATATTCTGGCAAAGTCGGTGGATCTTTAACTTTATATTCCTATGTTACCATTAATTTTCGGTGGATAAATTGGGAAAATGTTGGTGGATTTTTTCAGTTTTTTAAAAAAGTCAGTGGGATTTTGTTCACCAAATACAGATCGGGATCCAACAGCATTTTCTTTATTTATTCACCATAAAATTAATGGTAACGTAGGAATAAATAGCTAAAATCCACCAACTTTGCTAGAATATTATTTCTTATCAGACACAGAATGGAAATTTTTTGAAAAATACAGTCTGGCTCAAATTCTGTGAATAAGTTCAGATCGCCAAATACAGACCGAGTTTTCACCCATCAAATTTAATCATGGAAATGAAAAACGCTTGTCCCTTCTTCGCACTTCATAGTAATGGAAAAACCATGAATTTATTAGAGTATGGAAGCAAGACACATTTACACTGAATATCATGACTGCTTATCACTGCATCTCTGTTGGTCATCTCAACAATGTGAATACCTAAAAATGAGGAATCCAATGGATACTTAGAAGCAGGTTTAATAATTTCAAACTTTTTCACTGAATTATAATCAATGTCTATTTTAATTATTCTAACTACTGATCTATCCTTAAGAAGAACACAAGAGTTTTTAAGTTGGTTTGGAATGATTCTATGTCCATCAATTAGAAAGTGGTTACTATTTGTATGATCTTTTTTGTGAATAGCATAACCCTCACTAATTCTCCTACTAATTTGTGCTAGTGGATTATTGGAAGAGCGTATCTTGCGTTTAATATTTCCTAAACAGTTCTCGTAAGGAAATGCTGAGAAAGAATCTATAACACCCAATCTTCTAGCATCATCAACAATATGAATTAATGAATGTATTATCAGGGAAACAAATTATGACTACAGTTAGAATATTAATTACGAAAACCGTGGATTTTTCAGTCAATATTTTGAAATTTGGCACCGTTGCTTTGGCTAAGCCCCGCCTTTTTGTAGTAACTAGAAAAGATGCCAATAAGTTAATAGTTAATGACAATATAGATACCAATTAGTGAATTTTAATTGAATATTCAAACATGGTGTCAATTAAATTATGTTGTTTATTAATATTTCAACATTTACTTTAAATTATTTTGGTGAGTAAGGTTCAAATTCTTAATCAATGCTTTCGAAATCAAATAAATTCAATTTGTAGTGTCATATATTTTATTTTACAACTCTTAACACTGAATAGCAATAGCTCAATATAACTAAGAGACTATCAAAGGCAGCTTATCTTAAACAGATAAGAATAATTCTTTCGATCTAACTATATTACACCTATGAACCTAATGAAATATCGCTAAAATGATCGAAATACTGCAAATCTATCAGAGATACAGGTTTCATGATTTTAGCGGAGTAGTGTATGGTCAAATTTACCAAAGGTTCTGTTTGTAATATTTTAATATATACAATTTCGGTATATATATCTATATATATACTATATAATCCTCAAACTTGTTTTTATTTCAGGTATATCATTCATGAACTATAATCACTAGTCAGGCTGTTCACAGCTCGTAAATTTTATAGTTTTTATTATTTTTAATGCATGCAGATTTAGAGGATAGCGCTAGGGTTATGCTCTTCAACTACGAGGTCTTACAATTTTGTGTTATGTGGGGCCATAGGCTTAAAACTATAAACTCTTCATTTTCCTCTTTATTTCGTAAGTGAAGCCACCGGTGCTTTTGTAATTTTTATCATATTCCTTTACAGTGGCTTCTCTGTATCCATGAGCTTAGACACCGACTGATAGTTGGTGACTTTATTCATTGAGCCACTTTCCATTATGACTGCTTCTAAAAGTTCCTTTTATTTATTTTGCCTTTTGTTCCGATGTAATGTTAAACCACCAATTTCATAATTTAAATTTAATCATAAAATTTTAAATTCTTTGATTTGAGATTTACATTAAAGGAACAAAAACTGAAGATAGTATTTATTTCGTAATCATCTAAGAAAAAGGTATGGAGACTTGAAAATCAGAAATCCAATATTAACATTGTCCCTATGATATTCTGATCTGGCAACTGTCCTTGTAGACAATCGTAGGAGTTTTGTAGCATTTCGAGTAATTGTGCATGATGCTGAAATTTCATCAATTTTCCCAATTATTAGCAAATGTGGAACACTTAAAAATCGCAATTTTTGCTTTTGAAATCTTCATCTATAAATCTATAACTATTGACCTAGATCATACTGAGTTTTGAAATATGCATATTTAATGTTAAACTACAACCTAGATTTAGACATTTAAATTCATTGATCTCAATTTTTCAATTGGCAGCTATACAATTACAATGTGTGGAAAAGAAAAAGGAATCTACTAAATTTACAGACTTGAATTTACTATATGCTGAGTTCTATTTAGCTGATATTAAAGTTGAGCTCAGTAGGATATTAGAGTTCTATTTAGTAGTGGATTCAATTTTATTAATACATCTTAATTTGAATCCAGATTAAATAACTTACTGAAGAATAATTTATTTACTAAGTAAGTTAAGATTTAGTTTCATAAAACTGAGACATTAAAATCTACCGAGAAGAGATTCTATAGGTGGGTCGAAAACAATATAGGGTGTTCCCATTGTATACTGTATAGGGTGGCTCGAAAACAAGGAATCGAATTTGTAAGGTAAAAACTATATTAGTATCATATACGAGTTAAAATATTAGGAAAAAGAATCAACTGTTGACGAAATAATTTTTACAAATAAAATACATTGCAAATTGAAACACACTTATATGTTTGAAAGATTGTTTCACGGGAAATTGGTAATGATAGAGTGAAAACAGAAACTCATCAAAGAATAGAGAACGAAAAGAGACAAACACTGTTAGCTGCACTTATACGGATGATAGAGGGAATTGAAGAGGTGATAGTAAATGAAGCATACGAGCAAAATTTAAGACCTTGTAGTTGAAGGACATAAACATAATGCTCTCCTATAGAACTACAAGTTATAATTTAATTTATTTAAGAAAAAATCAAAGTTAATTCACTAATAATTGTAATATAAATTAGGTTATAACAATGAATTAATAAACTAAATAAAGATAGAAATGTATTTTCATATAGCTAACTAAACTAATAAACTAACGATTACAAATAAAAACGGTCAAATATTTTATCTCAATATTTAGTATGCCCTCCTTCAGCTTCTAAACATTCTTGAATGCGTCGCGGTATACTCTTAGCTAAGTCAATAAAAAAAAATGGGTGGCGCCTAAGTCTATCCCACATTCTGGACACATGCTGTTCAAGAGCTTCTGGGGATCTTTCATTGGCATGGTCCCAATCGTTGACTATCCAGCCCCACACATTTTCTATCGGATTCAGATCCGGACTTCTTGCCGGCCAGCGTAGGGGCTGGAAATCAACATTTTCACGAAACCACTGCTTTACGATGTTTGCAGTGTGGACTCTGCAGTTGTCCTGTACTATTGAGACCACCCTATGCTCATTTTCAGGTAGAGCAATGGTCCTCACAGCCTGTTTCACATTAGTGTCCAACACACTGACGTATTCTTGAGCTGCAATTTAGTATCAAAAGAAATAGTAAAGCTTATCAAAATTAGCTCTTGAGTAAAAAAAAAAGTTTTTTTGCCTTATATTAATATATGGAATTTAAAATATAAAACCATTTCAGAATTATTATTCAAATTCCCTTCTTTCAGCGAAATCTCTAATACCAGTTCTAAATTTAAATGAGATGCTTAACAACATAAAAACTAATTATTCAATTGCAAATAGAAGATTCGGGTATATTTAAATGGAATGGAAAAAATGGAAATAGCTTAATTGTCATGATATAAAAATTAAAAATATTCTTCAACCTAATTCAAATAGTTAAGATTAAATTTCAAGATTTTAACTATAATTAATTGTAACATTATGACAAAATCTTTTATTCCCCCATTAACTCACCAGTAAATCGAGATGTGATGCGAGTTAGCTCTCCAGGACCGCCCGACCAGATCCAGCCAAACATATTTAGCGACACGTAACCAGAATGATTGGTTTCGACGATATGTCGTTCATCGTATCTTGTTTTGGCTGGTCTCCAGACATGCATCCTACCCTTCTGGTCACTTTTGAAGGTTTTTTCATCTACGAATATGACATACTGCCAAAAGTTGTCATAAGTGTGATTTCTGAAACGGTAATAGAAGTTAGCAGTCATAATTGATTTATGAATAGGAATAATCCAAAAATCCTACATATCTTTTCATAGTAAATTTTTTATTTTTAAATTTAAATATTTATCTTGATTAGATTATAACTAACAACACAAACTCTACAGTAAAGACTAACTTATGTTTTCTTACCGGTGCTCTCTGCAGAAATTGAGTCTCTCTTCTACATGACGTCTCGTAAGAGTCTCTCTGCAAGCAGGGACATGGTGGAACAGGGCAGCTTCTTTGAGCCTATTTCTCACGGTTCGGACAGATACTCTGTTAACCAATCCTGTTCAAAGAAACATAAATCAATAGATGAATTAATTATCACAAGCTTTGATATTTATTCATAGATTTCAATTGGTAAACTGAACACAATATTTAGTAATTAGAATCAGAAACAAACCTTCATCTCTGGTTATTTTCACAGCAGTAGTGAGAGGGGTAGCGCGAGCTCTAGCGATGATTCGCGCATCTTCATCAGCCGTGGTGGCGCGGGACCTGCCACTCCGCCTCCTGGAATTCAAATCCCTCTCTTCTACTTCTCTGTGGGTGCAAATTATTCAAATTATTCCCATAGTATTATAAATCATGTTCATTCAATGTCCTATTCAAAAACTTTTAAGAGACACAAATTTTGGATAGTTTAATAAAGTTAAAATATGATTAAGTTCACCTCTTCAACCACCTCTGCACAGTTTTCAAGCAACAACCCAATTCTGCACTGATTTGCCGGAAAGAAAGGCCAGCATCTTTAAGGGCAACAATTTTGCCTCTCAGAATAAGCCTCTCTTTTTCTCTGCGTGTGTTGGTTACTCCAAAATTATTATTTCGATCCATATTTCTGAAATGCAACACTAAATAAAACAATGCAAGGAATAAATGGATAAGTAAGTCCTGCTATAATATCACCAGTAAAAGTTAATATTCATGCTTTAGACATGCGAAACTTGGAATTTCAATATTGTATGATGGATATACTCTTGAGGCTCACTAGAGAAATTGATTTCATTTATATTTGTAGCGGTAACATACTATACTGTATATAAATATTAGCTATATACATATATTAATCTCGAGTTAAGATAAGAAAGCCGAAGTTTGTAAATTTAATATGAATAGATTTATAACTTTAACTATCCCAATAATTTTTCCGCAATTCAATGCTGCTCTAGTGGAGAACAGCTAAATTTTGGCTCAACCACAAATAGGCTAATAACATGAATGCATACACGAAAATAAATTAAAAGAAACTTTGAAGAATTAGCTTGAATTGTGTTCTTCTATGAAAGATTTCATCTATCACTATCTGTGGAAATGATTAATGCAGAAAAGCTTCTCTGCGTATACACTATACAATCACTAATAAAATAAAGTGACGAAAAGAAACATTCACTCCGGTAACTGTATTCCTAAATAAATAAAGATAATGAAGAGGCAATAGTAAATAGAATTCTATAGGCTTCAAATTAACCAAAACTCTAAAGAACTACTATTTGAACAACTTAAAATGAAAGTGACAAATGAAGAACCATTTCACTGGAAAATCTAAAACAAAATGGAGGAACTTCGCATAATTCAAACACTCGCAGTAGTCTGTTAGTGGGTGTTAACTTAGATCATGAATAAATAAATAACTTTATAAAAATAAATCTAAATGACCTATAACAACCATTTGAAAAAATTCTTATCGAGTACTGTAAGATTTCGACTTCTAAACCACAAAGCGAAATGAATGGAAATATAGGTTACGTCGACTCGACAATCTAATATCTTTAAATAGAATTGAAAATTTAGCAATAAAATAGGAAATATAGAATCCGTATGTGACGATTGCAATCCAGTTTGTTCATGTTGTTACCTATTATGAAATCATATCTAGTTGATTAATAAAAGTTACAGTTTATAAACTTTTATTTGGTTTCCATCACTTCGGAGAAACTACAATACCGCCTGGAATTTGGGATAACTATTAATTTAATTAATAAAACTTACTCTTTAATCAACTTTGAACAAATAATAGGTTTCGTTTTACCGTTCGTCTGAATTAGCAGTAAAATAACCATACTAAACTTTTTCCTGGTTATAAATTAATACCTTCAATAGTGCCGGAACTGTAGTCTTTTAAGCAGACTAGATTTCACGTTCATCACTGTGATAAGACATCTCTTCTTGCAATTTTAGGCTTTTATTTCAGAGAAATCCTTTTCTCATAAATTCAGTGAACTCAATTTAAAATTACAAATAATAATATAATTTCGTTGCATTTTCATAATTTATTGTTTGATAAGCCAGATGACATTACTACTTTGTATACTACACACAGAGAACGGTTTTGTTGATACAACAAAAAAAAGTAGGTTTTTGGTTGTATCAACAAGATAAGTTAGTCAGCTATGAGCTATCAAAATAATTTTGTTACAGTAAATATATATTTTTGTTAAGGTTTTTTTGTTATAGTTACACTAGAATTTTTAAGGTAACAGTAACTAGTGTTTATTAGTTATGGTAACATTACAATACTGTTACTTCAAAAAATGTATTTTGTTATGTCAACAAAAAGTATATTTAAAGCAATACAAATAATTTTTTGTAGTAACAAAATCATCTTGTTATTTTAACTGAAAAAATAGATTATGCTGTTTTAATTATTATTTCTTATTATATTGCAAATAGTGTATATATAAATTTGGCTGTATATCAATTAGTTTAATGTTACATGTTGTTATATACAATTTAAATGGGAATAAATGAACATTGAAATGAAGTGGTGCATTCAGGACTCGAACCGACGATCTCCAATCTCCAGTCTGCGGCGCTAACCTCTCAGCCATCCTGGACATGTTAGAAGTAGGATTGGAATGAACTATAACCAATATGAAAACATGCATGCCTTTTAAAGATATTTGAAATAAATACTATTTAATATTCTATTGATATCGTATCTTTTCTGTTTTATAATGACTAGCAATAGAACATTTCAATTGAATATTTTCAAAATAGCTATCTATTAATATTTATCAATTCCCACCTACCTACCTAGTTTCTTACTAGGTTTTATTAATCAATACCTACATAGATACCTGTGTTTATTTACGTAGTTATGATACGTAAATAAGGCTTCAGAATGAACTTGCTGCAATATGTATCAATATTTTTACCATTAAGATTTGCCTCAAAACTCAATGCATAACTTTTTCCCGCGTAAACGAGACGAGGGACATCACGCGTGGGACATACGTGGGAATATTGATACAAAATAGCACTTAAGAAACACGTATAAATTTATATATATTGATTCTGTACGAACAATGAATCCATATTATGGTAACTTAAAATTTATATGAAGCCTAATAACAAAAAGAAATGGCAGATAAATATTACTAATGACAATATAATATTGTTAATAGTAAAAAATATATCAACAAAAATATAATATTATTGTAGCAAAATTATTATTAATAAAGACAAAGGTATTTTGTTAAACAACAATGTTATATTTTAACTAAATTTTTCAGTTACTACTACAAAAACATTTTGTTATAAATAAAAAAACATTTAACAATATTATATTGTTATCATAGCAATATTTAAATTAATATGAACAAAACTTTTTTAGTAACCTTAACAATATTCCATTACAAAAAATGTACAGTAAACTTAAAGAAATATTTTGTTGTAGTGAAGAAATCTTTCAGCAATATTTTATTGCTATTTTAACTAAATTGATGGTTGATATAACAAAAAAATTTCATTACCATAACCAAATGTTATCGACCAAATACGTTTTGTAAATTTAACAAAACCGTTCTCTGTGTGTACTGAATGGATTATGCCTTCCATAAAGGCTAATATTTTATACTTCTAGTTGTAATAAGGATGGTGAACGGGATCAAATATAATCCATGAACACTATTTCGAATATCTTCAAGCATTATAATCGAGAGATTTTCTTAAACTAAATTATTATTTAACACCATACTTGAGACTTACAAAGATAATAAGGAGTTTTATATATCTATAAATTCTCAGATAGATTACAGATGGAGCTTTTTATTATATTTTACCATTTAAGTTTTGTTTGGTGCCCTTTTCCTTCAGCTTTCTTTTGTATCTTTTCTCAATTTCCTCCTCTTCTTTCCTATTCCTTCTGACTTGCTATATCCATGGTAAGCATCCTAGGGCTACGGTCATGAGCCTCCCCCTCCCCTCTGTTTATTTAATCCTTATTTACCTAGCTGAACAAATGAAGAACTACTTTGATTGAAATAATTGAGAGTTGCTAATGTAGTTTGTTGTATCCGCTAGCTTGTTGTACTGCACACTTCATGATTGTTTAATGACCTAGCAGGGGGGTTCGGGGGTGGCAAATAAAGATTAAAAATATATTTTTACCTATATAAATAATATAGGTAAATAAGGATTAAAAAAACATGGGGGAGGGGCTCATGACCGGGGGGGGGGGGGGCTTATGACCTACACCCGACAGCAACCTAATGGCTAGTGCATGGAGCGTATTTTCAGGATCACCTCTTCTACGATGTCTTCTTATGAGACATCTTCTTCGTTGTGAATAGGGAAAACTTTGGAACACCTAAAATAATAATAGTAATCGGACAATCGTGTTGCAACGTCTTTGGATCTATCATTAGCGTAACCGTCGATAGATAACATTATATGCAGTCTTATAAATAATTTTAAAATGATAGGTTAATGGCTCGTGTAGGTATATGGGAGAAAGCTTTATCCCCCTAATGTCAATAGTGACAAAAACTTTACTTTACTGTTTATAGTAAAGCAATCTAAGTAAATACACCAAACATTAAAACAGTAGAGTTTACATTTCATCATTATCAAAGATACCTTGAAGAGGTAGCTTCCTCTATAGGGAGAATTAGGGGAAGGGGGAAATTTTCACCCGAAATTAAATATACAGCCAACAATTGATTATTTTTGTAGATTTAATATCCTAATATTCAGTACAGATATCCAAATTGTCTTTGGCATGAACAATCATCATAATTTACAAAAATATATACTATTAGTATTTCTCAATTTTTGTATATCCCATTTGTGGACTCAGCGGTCTCAGCCAAAAAAAAAGAAATATCTCCTATAAAAATAGTTTAATCTACTTCTCGCAATAGCTGAGTTCAATTTTTCTTTAAAGTCACTCACTTACTGGATATATTAACTTCCATGGAATAATGAAAATTAAAGGAGATTGAATTATTAAAATGGACAGTTTTCTCTTTTCTATACTACTAGTGCTTTGCAAACTAAGTTTCAGAAACTGAGTGTCCTCCGATAGCTTAGAGAGAGTTTAATTATTCGAGAATATAGACAATTAGGTTCTAGGTAAATTGCTCGAAAACAATTGCTCGAAAGACAATTGCTCGAAAAACAATTGCTCGAAAGACAATTGCTCGAAAAACAATTGCTCGAACGAACAATTGCTCGAATGATCAATTGCTCGAATTATCAAATTGCTCGAATGAACAAAATTGCTCGAATTATAAAATTGCACAGTTTTCGATTTTATAAAAGTCAGTTATTCATGAAGTGTAGCTGCACCTACCAATCCTTATTTTTTTTTAGATTTATTTAAACTCTATAACTTTGAGTTATTTCACCTATTGAGGTACCACATGCAGATAGGCTAGTAATAAACACAGTACAGAGAATATATAGTATCCCAGAGCTATAGGGGGATATTACGCGTGTCCCGGTAGGCTGTGACGTCACATGTCAACAATGGTGCGTACGTTTGTACGTACAGTACAAACACAAAAGATGGCTGCAACACACCCAACTTTTGTTAAATAACGTTTTCGGTGATATTTTTTTCAATTCCACATTACCGCATGCTATTATCCAATCTTAATAATCATACGGACGAAAATTAAAAAATGACTGTTGATGAAATTGCTACTGGTCTTTTTACACCCAAAATAGTAACAAATTTTTAGTCTTGAAGAAGACGATTTATTCAAGATAATTAGATCATTAGTCAGATCGGTCGCGTTGGCCGCCATCTTAATTCTCTATTCCACGTGACCCACAGCAATTCTGTTTACTATGACGTGACCTCTTGTTTACATACATGACGTCACAGCCTACCCAGAATAAATTTGAATAATACATGTAACTGAGGTACTATACTATTCTGTTTACTATGTAATAAATAAGTATTCGGGTTTTATGAGAAATAAAAAACATGAATAGCAGTGATTCACCATATGATTCCAATTCACATGTTACATACGAGATGATACAAACGGTCTAAACTTTTATAAAATCGAAAACTGTGCAATTTTATAATTCGAGCAATTTTGTTCATTCGAGCAATTTGATAATTCGAGCAATTGTTCGTTCGAGCAATTGTTTTTCGAGCAATTGTCTTTCGAGCAATTGTTCTTTCGAGCAATTGTTCATTCGAGCAATTGTTTTTCGAGCAATTGTTTTCGAGCAATTGTCTTTCGAGCAATTGTTTTCGAGCAATTTACCGGCTACCAGACAATTATTGGACATTCCCTATTATATTATCAATGAAATATTGTAATTTGGAGAAGATTGTGATGTTTATAATATAATTACCTCTCTAAAGCATTTATTTAATAAGCTTAGTTCATAAACAAAGCCTACACACTGGTTTGCAAATAAACAACACTATTGCAATTACTTAATTATAATTAAATAAGCCATGACATCACCGATAATAAATGTTACTAAGCATATGGTTGGTATAACACAATATGCGCTAATATATTAAAATCGCACGAAAATTAAATTTTTAAACAATTATCAAACAAAGAAATTTGTCAAGAAACATCAGAAGTTCAGCGTATGTTTTTACCAGCAACGGGGTAGTATGAAGTTCCTAATTTATAGGTAGACTCGTAGAAATCATTTTCTGTAACCTCTTCATTTCTCTCTACCTATGTTTAAGAGCAGTCACCATTGTTCGCGTTACTATTACTAGGTGATTGTATTTTCACGGAGTAGCTTTCTTGCATCCTTCAACTTGGTGATAGGTGAATTAGAAATCTCTTCTGTAATAATACTTTCTTCAAAGTCCTTTATAAAATAGCAAACTGATCGATGAATGTATACTTGTATAGGTGGAACTACAGTTTTATCAAATCTTAAAGAAGTGTAAATCAGTTAAAAAATGCACAGTCGATGACTATTCTCATGGATGCAGAAAAGCTACTCTGTGAATGCAGTCACTTTACAAGGAATGTGATGAAAACGGACAAAAGCACCGGTAGCTGGACTCGCAGATGGAAGAGGAAAATGAAGAGTTGATAGTAAATGAAGCCTACGAGTCTACCTAACACATTATCTAAGACCTCGTAGTTGAAGAGCATAACCCTAGTGCTATCCTCCAAAACTGCAAGTAGCGTTAAAAAATGATAAAGATAAGATAAAAAAAAAACCTAATCCAAATAACAACAGTTCTGGGCCCAAGGGTCGCCATCTCCCTTCTCTTCCATTCACCACAAACAGTATCAAAATAGAGCTCCTGCGGGCTAATAAACATGCGTATGATTAAAATGTTCAATTGCAAGGTGTAATGTCTCATCATCTAGATTACATTAACTATTTTGCTGCTTCTATGAAGTCCCTTGTATCTTTTTTACTTCATCAATATGAGTTAGAATAGAGTGCAGAATCTTTGAGCCCCTAGTCCGATTAAAAACTAATGTGGAAATTGCTTTTGGGTTGGAAGTAAATGACGGGCTAGCAATTTAATGTGTAATTACTAATAAAAATAATTACGGGCTTGTTAAGTATTTTGAATACGAAATATTGCTTGATTTTATTTTTTACATAATTATTTAGAGAAAAATAGTCCATATATTAAAAAAATATCTTTACAGTACTTGTGTTATGTATACAAATAAATTTATGGAGGTATTAAAGTCAACTCTTTCTCGTTCATCAACAATAAGAAGAAAGAGGCGTCTCCTCTGTAAAAAATAAATGGAAATCCTAACGAAATCTTCCGATTTTCAATCATTAAAGTAAAATTTCGTATTAGTTTCCTTATTGGGCTACAATTTGAAGTTTGTTTCAGAGTCCAGACGAATGTGATGAAAATTTAAAAGATTACTAACGTTTTTTTACGGAATCCCTAAGAAACTACAGGAGATGTGTTTAGGCTGTTCTGGTAGCTGGTCTCAACAATAATTGAATTTAACTTTATTCCAGATTTTTTATGTTGCTCTTAGAGTGTATTAAATGTAAAAACTTTAAACTACGCTTTAATTTTAGTTTTGACCTTCCTAACTGATCGTACAGTGGCGAAGGTTAATATATGGAAAGGTTGATGAATATTAAATTTAAGAATAACAAACAATTTGTTGTGTTATGCAGAAGCTATTTTTTTACTTATATAAATGAAAGAATGAAGATGAATTGAAAATCAATTGAAAGACAATAAATGAATGAAAACATAGATTCATTTATTTCCATCATAATTAGATACATTATTCAATGTGTTGCTACACAGGTCTTGATCAGGGTAACCACATGTTTACCAGATTATGAAGTCCCTGTTAATGTAGTTACACACATGTTTAAAATGTATGAGAAATAGACGCCTTAAGTATTATGATTCAGTGACACATTAATAAATATCGACATTTCGTCAAAAGATTAATAGTTTTAATTACTTAAATCGAAATGTTAAGTTTGTATATTACTATGACATAATGTAATTGACACCATCTTTGGATATTCAATTAAAATTCACTAATTGGTATCTATATTGTCATTTACTATTAACTTATTGGCATCTTTTCTAGTTACTACAAAAAGGCGGGGCTTATCCAAAGCAACGTTGCCAAATTCAAAATATTGACTGAAAAATCCACGGTTTTCGTAATTAATATTCTAACTGTAGTCATAATTTGTTTCCCTGATAATACATTGTATGATACATTAATAGATGGATAATTTTTTTTGAACTGTTTAACGTAAGATATGCAAAGTTTTTCAGCATAATCTAGCATTTCATTTTCTCTCACTTTATCCTTACAACACAATATCCTTGTAATGAACATTAGAGTTAAAAATTGTTCATAGAGAGAAATAGGTAAAACTTCTTTAAAAATGATAATGCCTGTATATAACAAAAGTGTCCGAAATTCTGTAGCTTTGAATCTATCAAATTCTGTGAATGAACGAGGCTTGCATCCAAAATCACATGGAAATTTTTTGAAATCATCTGAATTCTATTCTCAGCTATTTCTTACTGTCCAGATGAAATTTTATAAGGGATTACTTTCAAGTGCAGGTTTGTAACTTTTTTTACAATACCTGGTAATACAGATGCATGTAATCATATGGAAAACTATTCACCATATCAATTTTAATTGACTCAAATGGACTGGTATCAATATGATGCTCAGGCTGTGACGGCTCCCCCTGTTTGGTTATCTCATCAACTGTGGAACCTTCTAACGGTTCACTATATGGGTTACGTGTGATTAGAATCTTACTCTGTTTACTATTTTCAGATTCCTTTTTCTCAATATATCTCTTTCTACTAAATACTCATGGTACCATGCCCTAGAACCACCTTGCCAATATGGTTCCGACCTCAGGCCTCTGGTTCAAGCTTAACTGTATTTAGGGTAATAACTTAGTATAATTACCACTTTAAAGAGAATATATTCGATTATCAAGCAACGGTAAATACACTGTGTAACTTCACTAGAACACTCACAAGTAATGGTCTCACTAACTAAGACTTGAGATAAGGTGTGTATCTCATGCGAGTCGATTGGTAACTCGCTGTCTACCTACGAACTAACTCGTTCGTTCTACAAAGCTCACATTTATAGTGACATACTAATGACGTACTAACTATATCAAATCATTACATCACATATCTCCCCCTTCCATTTAAATTGGAAATGATTTTTAAAATATTTATTTCAAAACTTCATTTTCAATTAAACAATTCTAAAATTTAAAAACATATATCTCATTTTAATCAATCCTAAAATTCAAAACATTAAAACTCAAATTGAAAAATTCTAAAATTCAAATTGAACAATCATTAACATCTAACCTATAACTACAAGAATTTTAAACATTTATTTAATAATAATTCGTTTCTTCCCCTCTTTTTTTTCTGAATGTCGATATTAAATAGAGTCTTCAGAAATCCAAAAAAGAAAATATACTATGTATATAAAATATTTCAAACTTACATATAACATCAAATATAGTATGAATACACATCAAAACTGAACTTAACATATTGTGACATTTTTGCTTTAAACCATCAATTCATTTTTTTTAATTTAACTTTTAAAAATTTAATTTGATTCAATTCATTTTTTTTACGTTAGCTTTAATAAAATTATTTTACTTTCCAAAAAAAATTAAACAAAGTACCTTAATTATTCGTAAATTAACAATTTTGACGTTTTCTGACATGATTATAAATTTGTTAAGAAAATTCTAATAAACATATTACATCATATAAATTATATAAATTCCTTAATTTCATTCAAATTCTGAGTAGTTTTATTTTAAAAGCAATTATTATTTCATAGATACTCAAAATTATCAAAATTGGTTCACTGACCTCTCTAAAATATTCTAAAAATTAACATTGATTAACAATCATGCAATTAAAATTAACATCCTTCCGTTAAAAAATAGAATTTCTATTTTTTAATTATTTTATTGAATAAAATTTACTATTAAATTCTTTCAGAAAAATTTAAAGTTAGTTTTATATTTTACTGCAAATTAGTTATAAATATAACCATTTCATTTATGTATATTAATTTTAAAAATAGTTCATTCCTGCAAATTCCTAATTTATTTTGACTCTAAAATTTTCTAATCATCAAAATCTAATTTGTATTTCAAAATGAAAAAATATTATTTCTAAATATTCACTTCTAAATATTCACAGTATGAATATTAATTCATCTGTATTCAATTCATATGCTCACCTAATAGACTGCGTACTTCTATTAAGTAAACAAGCTGAGTCATCAATTAATATAATAATATAAATTCTGCATTGGTGCTTTTTGTTTTGATTCAGTGATTCCTTGTTAATCTGCTGATCATTAAAAAGCTATTAAAGTTCTTGATAACTTATATGTGGTATGTGGTTGTGTGGATTTGTGGTTCTTTTTGTTTCTTGACTCCTTCGATGATATAGGTGTCCTTCCTAGCGTTACGTGCATGACTTATCAGCAACTGTTGGATCTGCGTTCTCCATCTTAATGATTTGGGAACACTGTAATGGTTCCTCTGCTGTTCGTTCTTCTTTCTTCGTTTTTTGAATTCTGCAAACAGAGAAAATATTAGCATTTGTGACCCCTGGCATAAATATTTTGTATTATAATTTATTAATCACCCAGAGTGATTACTTATTTTCAAATTCACTCTTCAGTATTAATTTCATTTTCTTTGCAATTTCATGATATAAATATCATAGATATTTTAAATATAAACGTAAGTTAATTTATAATCTTATCATTTTTCCTGATTAATCTCTCATTAATATTGCTGATCGTTGCAATACTCTTTTATCCTATAAACTAAATAAAACACCTATCACTCTTTTGCATTGTGATATTATTTTATTCCACACACATTTCCTTTCTTGTAACCGTGTCTGCTTTTATTTTTTTTGCTGACCCATTCTTACTTCTCACATTCATGTTCTTACACCGTGATACTTTCTTGGATCACCGGATGTCTATTTATTAACCGACTCAGACATTTTGAACTGTCAACAATGTCTGCTGTCTGAAAACTCCTTGATGACAACTGCTTTTTCGCAAGATAAATTAATACATAATGGCATTTTTTCCGTCACTAGCAACATTTAATCTTTTAAATTAGCAATCTATACTATGCTACCCACTGGTACAGTAGATACACTGACTTTACTAATCACATGCATACATCTCTACTGCACTACTCAGCGTCATAGTAGTTTCTTTAATCGCACTTTTGCGTTATTGTTATTTACCCTTATCACACTGGTTACTTATAACATTCTTTAATTAACTTGTTCGACCTTTTATCGAACCTCATTAATTCACTTTTCGGTTTCACATACCGCTATAACTCATTTGAGAAAATCAAACTTTCTCTGAATCTGTGGTTTCAGCTTTTCCACGAACTATAAATTACGGTTTCAGTTTTACCGAAAACTTTCCTGATAAAATCAAACTTTCTCCATGGTTTCAGTTTACCACAAACTATATACGGTTTCAGCTTTACCGAAAACTTTCCTGAGAAACAATAACTTTCTCCATGGTTTCAGCTTACCACTAACTTCATTTAACCCTAATTTTAACGTGACGTGCACGGAGTATCACAAATAACGACCGTCTCTAATCACTCACTTAAACATTTTTTTTTTTTTCTTTCTCCCGTCTCCTTTATACCTACTTACTGGTTTCATTCCAAATTGAGTCAAACTGACAATTGCCATATTCTAATTTAACTCATACTTAATTGCTATAGATTTGCCTCCTAACAACTCATTTAAACTTCAAGAACTCTCTCTCTTTCTCCCCCTTCTTATTGAATAATAAAAGATTAGTGATTATCATATATTATTTTTTCATAAAAAAAAATCGCCATATATTCTACTTTATCTATGACTTATTTTATCAATCGTTTTGAAAAAAAAAATTTATACTGGTTATATTCTACTAATAAGATAATCTTCTGCACTGGGAAAATTAATAATTTAATAATATCAAAAAGTAATGGATGACTTATCTTTTTTATTCCTCCTCAGCTCCTCTTCTTGTTCGTCTGTGTAGAATTTCTGACTGGGTATATGACTACCAGCTGCTGGTAATTTTTCACTGGCAACAACAACTCTGTTGTTTACTTAGTCACTGTTTTTTTTTTAACTTTTATACTTAAATTTCTCACTAAAATTGTCAAATAGTATTCACACCTTCAACGTGTTAAAAATCTTCTCGTTTTATCACAAGTGTTACTTAACGAAACTTTAGTTGGTGTCTGTACTCAAGGAGTTAACTGCAAGACTGATCAGAAGATGTTGACTTTAATGGCACTACTTGCGATCTGTGATTAGAGGATGTTAACTGCACAGTGGCTACCTGCGAACTGTGCTCAGGAGATGTTTTCTGAGCGGTGGCTACCTGCGAACTAACTCGTTCGTTCTACAAAGCTCACATTTATAGTGACATACTAATGACGTACTAACTATATCAAATCATTACATCACAAGGCTGATGTCTTTCCCTGAATTGAATTGGGCATCATTTCTATTGTTACCTTTCAAATCATCATAAGAGACATTATTATGTTTATATACACCTTTTATATCACACCTGTCACAAGCATAATAACCCCCATGTGATTTTATTTGCTTCAAGTAAAATTTTGCAGGGGCATCAGCAATGATAGAGCGAAGCTGTACTTTATAAATTTTATCATTAATGGTAATACCATTCCCTAGTAAGTTAGTTAACTCACTACATAATTTATCTAAATATTACGTTATTTCAGGTTTTTCTTTTCCATAAAAAATACCAACTATTAATGGACAAGTCGAATCATAGGAGTAGTTTGAAGTATTTCCAGTACAAGAACAAAGAATAGGCCAAAATGGACTATTTTTGGACTTATATATATGTAATGTATCCTGTAAATAAATAAATAGCAAACCAAATGGCCATTATAGTATATATATTTTTATATAGATTTGACAGTTCACCTGCAGCCTCTGTACTATTCAGTCATGTGCCTTTCCTATATTACATCACCTAGTGCTGACTCGTTGTTATTGTCCCCTGAACATATTAATGGCGACGAGGCTTAAAAACTAAAATGGCTAAGCACGGAAGTTTAAACGAGTTCCACCCAGGGGAAGAGGACTGGTCTGAATACATTGAAAGATTTGTGTTCTACTGTGAAGCAAATGCTGTTAAAGATGACTAAACGGAGAGCAGTTCTTCTCAGCTCGATTGGTGCAGCAACGTATAAAATCGTGAGAAATTTAATATCGCCGAAACGTACGAGGAAATTGTTGAATTGCTTCAAAATCACCTTGATCCGAAGCCTTCAGTCATAGTACAGCGATTCAAGTTTTACAATACGTCAAGAAACGAAAGTGAGTCTATCACATCATTCATAGCAAGTTTGAGGAAGATAGCAGAGCATTGTGATTTCGGAGAAATTTTAGAGGAGATGCTCAGGGATAGGTTAGTCTGCGGTGTCAGAAATGACCGAATACAGAGACGGTTATTGAGCGAAAAGGACCTCGCTTTCAAGTCAGCTTACCAGATATCTATTGGAATAGAATCTGCTTCGAAAGGTCTGGTAGAGCTACAAACTGAGTCAACCACGCCAATACTCCAAGTACAAAAGACTTCAAAGGAGCAAAGAAAAGTATCCTGTTATAGGTGTAATGGTAATCACCCACATCAGAAATGTAAATTTATAGAAGCTGAATGTTTTCACTGTCACAAAAAGGGGCACATCAAACCAGCATGTCGCTTGTTCAACAAGAAATCAAAGGTCAACGTTATTCAACAGGATTCTGAGTACGACAAAGAAACAAGCGAGTGTAATGATGCCGATAATGTTTATACAATGTTTGGCGTGAATTTGGTGTTTGAGAAGACCACACCAATTTGGTGTGAGTTGAACAATAACGATAAGCCTTTCAAGATGCTGGTAGACACTGGAGCTTCATTGTCTGTAATTAGTGAGCAGGAATATTTAGCTAAATTTGGGGGTAAAAGGGCACCTAGAATTTCACCGTCTACTGTTAAATTAGAGACTTTCACTAAAGAAAAGATTAGAGTAGTAGGGCAGGCCGATGTTAATGTTAAATTTGAGGATAAGTCATGCATGCTGCCTTTAATTGTAACAGGGGGTGCTGGGCCTAGTTTGTTGGGAAGGAATTGGTTGAAACCTTTGCAGTTGTTTATTAATAAGGTAAATTATCTCTCGTCTGATTTTAATTTATCCACCTTGTTTAAGCAATATTGCGATGTTTTTAGTGATGAACTAGGAAAATTAAATCATAAAGTTTCTATTTCTATCAAGGAGAATGTAACGCCTATATTTTATAAAAATAGATCTTTATCTTTTTCACTGAGAGATAAAGTAGAAAAAGAGCTAGACAAGCAGGTAAAACTAGGTATTTTGAAACGAGTAGATCATTGCGATTGGGCAACGCCTGTAGTACCGGTAATTAAAAGGGACTCTTCTTTACGTTTATGCGGTGACTATAAGCTTACAGTGAATAAGTAATTAAGATAGATCAGTATCCGCTACCTGTTGCCCATGAATTATTTCTAAAACTTAGGGGCGGTAAATTATTTACCCAATTAGATTTGAAGACCGCATACCTTCAGTTAGAATTAGATGAGAAAAGTCAGCAGTATACAACCATTAATACTCATAAGGGGCTTTATATGTATACTAGATTAAACTATGGCATTTCAGCAGCGCCCTCGATTTTTCAAAGAGAGATGGACGAATTATTAGGCGATTTATCATGTGTCGCAGTATATCTTGACGATATTGCTATAACAGGTACAACTGAGAGTGAGCATTGGCAAAATGTTAAATTAGTGCTAGGTAGACTATTGAAGGCTAATCTTAAACTAAATAAAACTAAATGTAAATTTGGGGTAAAAGAGATTAATTTTCTAGGACATCAGATTAGCTCACGTGGTGTGTCGCCAATGCACGATAAGATATCTGCACTTCAAAATGCACCAGAACCTACCAATGTCACAGAGCTAAAGTCATTCTTGGGGTTGATTAATTACTATGGGAAATTTATAGGTAACGCAGCAACTAAATTGAGTCCATTGTATGAAATGATTAAAAAGAATGTGCATTGGAAATGGGAAAAAACTCAGAGAAAGTCATTTAATGAGGCAAAGAATTTAGTTAAGGAATGTGTGAACCTTGTACATTATGATCCTAAGCTACCCATTGTATTATCTTGCGACGCGTCACCGGTAGGTGTCGGTGCGGTTATTTCACACATTGACTTAAACGGCGTAGAGCGTCCAATATCTTACGCTTCGCGTACTCTGAATGATACAGAAAAACGGTACGCGCAAATTGATAGGGAGGGACTAGCAATAATTTTTGGAGTTAAGAAATTTAACAATTATCTCTACGGTAGGCAGTTTGAAATCAGAACTGATCACAAACCGTTATTGGGTTATTTTGGGAACGTCAAACCGTTATCAATTATGGCTTCTCCAAGAGTCCCGCGATGGGCAATGTTTCTGTCTGCGTATAATTATCAACTGAATTATTATCCTGCGCACCAGCAAGCTAATGCAGATGCGTTTAGCAGACTACCAGTTGCATCGCATTCAGTAGATCCAGTTTCGCCGGGAGATGTAGTTTTATTACTTAGCTGTGTTGAATCTAAACTTATATCAGTAAAAAAGTTGCGTGTGTGGACATCTAAAGATCCTATACTAGCTAAGGTAATTAATTATTGTAGGTTTGGGTGGCCAAACGACGCTCGGGAAATAGATTTGAAACCTTATTATGATAAGAGAGATGAAATTAGTATTGAGAATGATTGTTTATTGTGGGGATGTAGGTTCATTATTCCTACCAATGGTCGCTTTTCCTTCTTGAATTTACTCCATGACGGACACCCTGGGATTGCTCAGATGAAGGCCATTGCACGGTCAATGGTTTGGTGGCCTGGCATTGATGGAGATATTTACAACTATGTGAGTCGTTGCCACACATGTCAAAGTACAAGGAACCTCAAGAAGACAGAAGAGTATCGGTCATGGCCAATTTCGGAAAAGCCATGGCAGCGTGTGCATATAGATCATGCCGGGCCAGTGAATGGAAAACTTTTACTCATTGTAATTGACAGTTTTTCAAAATGGATGGACATTCACAACGTATCCTCAGTCTCATCGGAGGTAACCATTGAAAAGTTGAGGAAAACTTTCTCTACATATGGATTGCCGATCACTTTGGTTTCCGATAATGCTACAGGATTTTCATCGGAGGAGTTTGAGGCGTTCTGTTTGGTAAATGGAATTAAGCATTTAAAGACACCACCTCGTCATCCCAGTAGCAATGGGTTAGTAGAACGAGCCGTACAAACTATTAAGCAGGCACTAAGGAAACAAAGCAGTGGGACATTGGAAACTAAATTATCAAGAGTTTTGTTCCATTACCGAACAACTCCGCACTCGACTACGAACAGAACTCCAGGAGAGCTACTATTTAATAGGAAACTAACTACACATCTGGACTTACTGAGACTAACTGTGCGTGAAGAACTATTGAAAAGCCAATGGGCAAGAGAGAGCGGAATAAAACCTGTTCGTAACTTTTTCACTGAGGGTGATAGAGTATTCATCAAAGTTGATCCGAATAGCAAGAAAGAAGACTGGACTGATGGATTAATTACCCGGATGAATAGTGAAACCATATTTGAAGTTCAACTATTCGATGGTCGGAAGTTCATCAGGCATTTGGACCACATTAAGGCGAACCAAACTGGTACAGAAGGGGGAAGTGGTCAATCAAATACCGAACAAACATTCGATATCCCTAAGGAGAGATATGAAGTAATCCCGGATGGTAAAAAGTTTGATGCTACTTCTAGATCAGATGATAAATGTGAAACTCAAGATGCCTGTGCAAATTCAGTCTCTGATCATGGTTCTGCAACTCTTCGTAGATCATCAAGAATCAAGCGACCACCAGATCGTTTCCTTGCTACATAAGATTATTGTATTTCAAACTTGTATATAACATTGTGTATTAAACAATATTGTTCTGTAATTAAATATCCAATTTTATTGTTTGTAAGGAATGTAATGTATCCTGTAAATAAATAAATAGCAAACCAAATGGCCATTATAGTATATATATTTTTATATAGATTTCACAGTTCACCTGCAGCCTCTGTACTATTCAGTCATGTGCCTTTCCTATATTACATCACCTAGTGCTGACTCGTTGTTATTGTCCCCTGAACATATTAATATAGGAACTCCATCAATGTTAAAATTTAAATTAATGGTATCAGAGCAACTAAAATCTAAATGTATATTATTCTTTAATCCAAAATAAGCAAATTCTCCTTTAAGATTTTCTTCAATTGATGTTGATTTTGTTTGAAGAAGAGTTCTAGGATCTGATGGAAGACTGCTATCAAAAGGTATAATATCATCAACAACCTAATATTGAAACCAACATTGCATTAGTATTGGGGCAATATTCCGTGCAATGTGAGGAATAACACAATATTACCTCAATATTGGGGTAATATTAGTTCCAATATTGTCCCAAGATTACAATATTGCCCCAATATCTGCTTGCTACCTGGGTTGTATATCAACATGTTAACTTTCATTTCAAACGAAGATGATTATAACAAGTTCTAAGATTTTTTGTTATGTAGCTATACTCGTAGGCTTCATTAACTATCACCTATTCATTTTCCTCTTTTATCTGTGAATTCAGTCACTAAAGGTTCCTGCCCCATTCTATGTTGTAAGTGATTGTTTACATGGAGTTTTATTTACTTCACCCATGAGCTTTCTCTCAAGCTGGTGATAGGTTATTTGGTTCAAGAAGACACATTCCTTTCAAATTGCTTCTCAGAGACCCTTGTATTTAATTATATTTGCTGTCAGTTAAACTAAATTGTCTAAATAAATAATTATGCAAGTTACAATAGATCAAATGAAATTGAAAGTAATCATACATAGAGTACTCATTCAATTACCGAATAGGTTATCCTACCAATATTCAAAGTTAGCCCAGAACGTTAATAGCGAGCGTGCTCCACCACTTCCAGATACCAAATATGGAGCTTAAGAGTAGCTCTATGCAAAACAATAACAAAGATGCCATATCTGAAGGTTTTTACCTTTGAAAATATGATCTCTATATTGTGTTCGTAAAATTGATGTTTTAAATGATAACGAAATTCTAATGAATTCGTAACTGTTACCGAATATAACATTAATTTCGTTAAAGTTACCGAATATATATTTTTTTCGTAACTGATGCCGAATAAATATAAATTTTCGTTTATTACAATTAATTGACTATTATTATCAGCTAAAAACTAGTTATTATTTGATATTATATGAATGCTGCATTATTTTCGTGTAAAACATGTGTAGGAAAATTACGCACTACAAAGTGTAAATACTTTTAATCATAACACTATGTAGTTTAACATTATTAAACTCCTTTCAAAGAGAACCTCGTAACTAATAAAATAAATTGATGTCCATCGGAAACTGATGCATTTATAATTAGTTTCCTTATTAGAAAATAAATAAAATTGATATACCCTGCCATAAACTCAAAATAAAACTTGAAAACTCAACATAATACAATTTGAATATCTGTAATCAAATACTTATTTATATTTCTTTCCGCATTTCTTTAGTATCTCTTAACTAATATTCATTCGAACTGAATTCAGATTATAACTATTTATTTTTCTATTTCTTCACTTTTTTATCGCAAAATTTACAATAGTAATTAAATTTCTTCAATTCATCTTCATTCATTTTCACGATGTCAAAACTTAAGCATTCTTTATGGAACCACACTTTTTGCATTTATTTCCCGAGCATCCAATCCAAGCATCGAGTTCGTCCCAAGCTTCTTTCCCTAAGCAAGCATGGCAAGATTCCATTTCATCATCAATTTCACTCGTGCTATCATTTTCCACTCCCATTACTACTTCTTCGTCAGTTGATTCCTCAGACATTGAATCATTAATTATTTTCTTGGTTTATGTCTTCTTCTTTACAGGTGGGCTTTTCTTTTTTTATTCTCGGCCTTCTGTCGTTCTTCTTTCTCCTTTTGCTTCTGAACTTTTTCCAAGTTTTGTTTTTGGATGAATTCATATTCTTTTCCACTTATTGCAACAGGTGTCTTAGGTTTAGTTTCGGTTGTTTTTCTAGCAATCACAACGTTGTCAGAAATTTTTATGTGGTGCTTAAAAGGTGTATAATCCAAATTTGCTGAAGAAGATAGATGTTGAGGGTTGGCTGACTGAGGTAGAAGTAGGCACATTATCTCCTTCGTTATGAAACGTCACAGTTGTCTGCGGCTGATCTTCAGACAGGGATACTTCAGAACGAGTGGATCAGTTTGGAGTACTGCAAGAATTAGCTGCGTCCACAGATTCTGATGAATGCTGGTTACGTTTTGGTGAAGACGAAAACAGTGGAACATGTTGCTGTGGTGCAGAACTGTACGAACAAGAAGGAACATTGACAATAGTTTCGTCAATAGAAGTCTCAGGGTGCTCCAATCGTACCACAATCTCTTGGTTCACCAATTCAGCTTCTACAGGTGTAATCTGATCTGGGGATATTCCAGATATATCATTCAAAGAACTCTCATTCATTCAGGTATTGTCAGAAGTAGTATCCAATCCTGAAAGCGATTTATTTTCAGTCATTTTTCTTCCATCACGATAGATTCTCCATAAACTATTCAAATTTGATTGGTCAACAATATCATAGTTCTCGTCATAACGCCTTTAGAATAATGACACCAATTCAGGCGTCAGGTTGTGGACAATCATTTGCATCCTTCTGATGATTCCTAGTTTTTCATCTGCAAAAGTAGATGATTTAGAGAGTTTCTCTGTGGAATTCACATTAATCAGCCTATCGTATGGAAGAACTTCTGGATCGAATAATAGCAGCCCACACTTCTTGAATCCCGCAATGACATTCTGTGGACGATCAACAGCTTTTTTCCACGCCTCGTGGAATACTGGAAAGAAGTGCGCCTTAGACATTGATAATGATAATTTTTATTGAATAAGACATTAGTACAATAGAAAAGAAATAACATTAAAAAATATTCAAGCCCTTTCGAAGTTCTATACATAGAACTTTTTGGGCAAGTACACAGCTAAATGATTTTAAATTTTGTATTAAAACCTAAGCAAAACAAGAAAATCATAATCAAAATACAAAAATAAATAAAACAGAAAGTATTCACAGTAAAAGAGAAAATTACACAGGGACACATTGACTAATAATGTACTCCTTGTATCTTCTCTTGAAGACATCAACGGAACAACTATTTCTGATGTTAATAGGAATGGAGTTCCATCATTTAGGACCAATGAATGTGAGGGATTTCTGACATTGGGTAAGGCGCTGGAATGATAAATAAGCATTAAAAGAAAATCTGGTATTATGGCTATGTTCGGGATAGGTAAGATGACCTGATGAGTTAAGCTTAAACAATTGAATACCTAGATTAAACTTATAGATATCTTGAACAGAAAGAATATTAGTTTGTAAGAAAAGTGGTTTAGAAGGTGCAAGATAGTCAGAAGATGTTATTGATCTAATTATTTTTTTTCTGAATTATTATAAGAGGATTTATATGAATCTGAGAAGTGCCACCCCATATCAGGACTCCATACAAAAGATAGGGGTAAACAAGTGAATAGTATAAATTAATGAGTAATCTTCTGGGTACTAGACTATTGATTTTATAAAAGATGCCTGCAGTTTTAGATAATTTGGAACATATGTGACAAATATGCTGGGAAAAGGTAAGACGATTATCCAATTTAATACCCAGAAATGTAATATAATCGCTGAAATCGATAGTACTGTCATTGATTTTGAGAGTTAAAGAAGATTGAATTAAATTTCTACGATTTGAGAAAAGCAGAGCAGTAGTCTTTTCGGAATTAAGTGAAAGCCTATTATTAATGGTCCATTCATAAAGTCGAGCAAGATTTACATTTGATTTATCAATAAGAGCAGGGAAATCTGCATCGCTACACGATATAGTGGTGTCGTCAGCAAAAAGAGTAAAATTTGAATCATTTGATATTTCGGTGACATCATTTATATAAATTAGAAAGCGAAGGGGACCCAGGACACTACCCTGAGGCACTCCTGACGACACCACCCCCTTGCTAGAAAACGCAGTACCAATCTTCACACTCTGAGTCCGATTCTGTAAATAAATAACATTGTCAAACCTCTATACTTTTTGCCAAAGTTATTCAAGCTCTCGTTCCAAAACTTTTTCAGTGGCCCATACACAGCCACATCAAGAGGCTGGATGATGTGGCTGGCATGAGCAGGGAAACACAACAAATTAATGCTGTGTTCTCTACAAAATTCTGAAACGGCGAAGCTCATGTGGGAACTATGTCCATCCATGAAGATGATAATGGGGAACTCCACTTTATCACGCACCCTAGGATAAAAAACATTCGCTAACCAGCCAAAAAAACAATCTGCTGATATCCAGCCGTTTGGGGATTTACCCACATCAAAATCTTCTGGATTAGTCCCTTGAAAGTTTAATGTAGGACGAGTACCAGGCATTATTACATAAGGGTTTTGAAGAGCCCCATCTGCTGAGCAGCAACCTAAAACGGTAATTTGCTCCCTTGAGTCTGGTCCAATTTTGTAGACGTTCTTTGCGCCCCTTTCAACTTTCCGTTCGTATCACCGAGTGGAAATCCACTCACATCTAAATTAAAGATGCGGATGAATTTACATCAGAAAAGAAATGTTTTGCATCAAAATTATGTTCATCTTTTAGAAAAACAGAAACTTTTCTGAACCATTCACGGATGGTTTTTTCAGAAACATTAGCTCGCTGATATACCAGTGTTTCAGGCAGTCTTTGGGATAAATCGGGTAAAGTTTCAGTAGCCTATAAACTCATCCCATGCTGGGTGTGTTGTCCTTCAATTTTTTACGTCTAATCTCTCCTTCGTTTTGACGTGTTCTCTTCTCTACTCTATCAAGTTCATCTTTTACTATTCCAGGGATTTCTTTTATTGAGAGCCCGTACCCAATTTGTGCCATATGTTTGATGAAGCTGAGATGATTTTCTTGTTCAAGTGAGAAGAAACTGTTAAACTGTTAGGTCCTGAAAGATTATAAAGTTAGGCATTCAGTTATCGTATTTCAAGATTGTAAAAAATAATTAATAAACACTGTTCACAATAAACTTTGCTGTTTTAATTACCTACAAATTAAATGCTTGTGTTACTAAATATACAATTCACTAACTCTAACCTGGTAGAGATTTTCCATATGTGTATTTTTGACTGAGCTTGTCATGTAACGTTGCAACAGGAATACAATATTTTTTTGATGCTTTGTTATAACTTGATTGAAGAAAATAGAGGACTCCTTGGTTGCTGCATTATGTAGGATGAAGAACTCAACAAGAAGTAGTTTGAATTTTCCCAAGCTTTCAGAAATCTTCGTGATTTCCGTCTTCAGGGGTAACATTTATTGAGAAACAAGCGACTTATAATCTACCTACTCGTAATCATGATACATATCCTAATTTATAATTTTTTTTTTTAACATTTCAATTTTAAATTTTGACTATCTTATTAACTATGGGCACTATTTACTAAGGAACTTCATATGCTCTATTTAAAGTGTTATCCTATCCATGCGTATAGTACGATTCTAATTTTCTCCTATTAAAAGTATGCTAACATTGTTACAATATCCTAACATCAAAATCTAAACTATGGCCTGTATCTCTATTATGCTAATATATCTATGATTATTGTACTCTCTTAACTACATTAGATTTATGTTCCTTAATCCTATCTCCTAACATTCTACCTGTTTCTCCAACATATTTCTCCGTAATAAATCTATCAAGTAAATAAATATCTCAAGACTAAATAAATGTATTCACAAACGGAGCCAATTTCAAACAGGACACTCAAAGTAGGATATTCTGACCCTCACTGCTTCTGTAGATGGAGCTATTGATAATTGCCGTGATATTTCATACCGAGACAAACCATAAGTCAAGTAAAATGTAGTCAATGCCATTCAGATATAGTAGAACTTGACTACTAGAGAAAAGGATACATTGAAATCCATGAAAAATGACCGAACTGTCAAGATAACAAAAGCTGATAAAGGTAATGCCTTAGTAATAACCGATTAGACTGAATATCATGAAAAAGTGATTACTCATTTGAGTTAAACGTGTACCTATTCAAAATTGCCAACTAACCCGATAAATACTTTGAAAAACAAACTCAACTATTAACTCAAGAAATTAAAAGATAACAAGAAACTAGATGAAGAAACATACAAGAAACTTTACAGTAATAAAGCTATTACTCCTAGATTCTATGCTAACATAAAAACTCATAAGGAAGATAATCCAATTCGACCAATTGTGTCATTCATAGATAGTCCTACATATGAACTTGCTAAATTCATTTCAAAATTATTAACTCCAATATCTAACAAAGCACCTCAGAAGTTGAAAAATTCCTACTAAGCTAAATAAGTGCTGGAAAATTTGATTGTCCACCAAGATAATATTTTAGTGTCTTATGATGTCAAGAGTCTGTTTAACTGCATTCCGCAAGATTTTGCATTAGATTGTGTGGCAGAAGCAATAGATTCAGACGATGAAATTCATACTAGAACTAACCTTGAGACACAGGACATACTTAATTTAGTCAAAATTTGCATAGATTCTAATTTCTTCCAGTACAATAATGAAGTATATAAATAGATAAAAGGAACTCCAATGGGATCACCAGTGTCAGTTGTTATTGCAGAAATGGTAATGTAATTTATCGAAAACCAAATTTTGACTAATCCTCCATGTGGTATTTCTTTGTGGAAACGCTACGTGGACGATTGCATAGTAATAATTCCAGAAAACAAAAAAGAATTATTATTCAGATTCATTAACAGTGTCAACGAACACATACAATTCACGCAGGAAATAGAAGAAGGATAAGAATTGGCATTTTTGGATATTAAAATAATGAAAAAAGAAAACGGATAATTAGATTTCACTGTCTATAGAAAACCATCAAATACGGGGAAATATTTGGACTATAATAGCTACAATTCCAAGACTTAAAAAATAAGTGTCATCAATTCATTAGTAACAAGAGCCATCAAAATTTGTAGTAACTCATAATTGGAAAATGAACTGGAGAAAATAAGGAGAGATCTAGTATCAAATAATTATCCAAGAAAAGAAATTAATAAAGTGATAAATAAGAAGAAATTTGACATGCAAAACCAATAACAGTCAGCAAGAATAGAAGAAGAGGACAGCAACAGACGATATATTGTAGCCCCATACATAAAAGGAACAAGCGAAAGAATATAAAGGATTTTGAAACCATTTGATATTATGTTAAGCAATAGATCTAATAATACTATAGGAAACTAGGTTATAAGAATTAAGGATAGATTAGATAAGGAGAGTAAAATCAATGTAGTATATTAGATAGATTGTTAGGATTGTGATAGTAAATATGTTGGAGAAACAGGTAGAATGTTAGGAGATAGGATTAAGGAACATAAATCTAATGTAGTTAAGAGAGTACAATAATCATAGATATATTAGCATAATAGAGATACAGGCCATAGTTTAGATTTTGATAATGTTAGGATATTGTAACAATGTTAGCATACTTTTAATACGAGAAAATTAGAATCGTACTATACGCATGGATAGGATAACACTTTAAATAGAGCATATGAAGTTCCTTAGTAAATAGTGCCCATAGTTAATAAGATTGTCAAAATTTAAAATTGAAATGTTAAAAAAAAAAATTATAAATTAGGATATGTATCATGATTACGAGTAGGTAGATTATAAGTCGCTTGTTTCTCAATAAATGTTACCCCTGAAGACGGAAATCACGAAGATTTCTGAAAGCTTGGGAAAATTCAAACTACTTCTTGTTGAGTTCTTCATCCTACATAATTTGTTATAACTCTCCATTTTTCACAGCTGCAATTGCTTCTAACAATTGATGCTCAGTGTATTTCTTTTTTTATTCTTTTGTCTATTTGGCATGATAGTTATATATATCGAATTTAGGATATCTGGAAAGCAACACGAGTATTTTGTATTAATTTAAAAAGTTTTATGTTAGTTTAATTTTTAGGTAAAGGTGCAATGGAACTTGGTTGGTATTGGCTTCACAACGCCACCGTATACTTGGGCTTGGGTTTCCTAGGTACGCATTGCCGCAATTCATGCCAGTAAACTGAAGACCGTCAGGCAAACTAACTGCCTCGCTATATTGCTCATTATCACAGTTCTCAAGGGAGCCAGTAGTGTCTGAATATATAGAGAAAACATTATTACAGCGCTAGATACCGCAACAGTAATAACGAAAATTAGCAGTACCTCTATCCTAAGAAACCAGAGCTAACGTAAGTTAATGTTAAAGAAAAGTGCAAAAGTGGTTAAGATATTATTGCGAAGAGCTTTGTTTGTAAACAGATTGCCATTAAAACCTGTTTTTTCGTTAAATTGCTCTTATTAAAGACATTTAAACATAAATAAGATTGCACTTTTTTCCAATACTGTTTATTATGTGTAAGACAATGATAATCTCTGAAACACAATCAATCATGAAATAAAATAGGTAATATTACTAATATAATAAACAGAATGTTTTCCTCTAAAGACTAACATGTAAATGGTTAATAGATATAAATAAAAGAATATGAAATAAATGATAATAAAGTATAACTGAATCCTAAGTGTTAAATAAACGGAGCCTAGGAGAAATGAGGTAACGTTCTCACTAGCAAACTGACAAAGATGACTTGAAGGCAGTCTAATCAATTTCGATAATACAATGCTACATAATCCTCTTATACATACCACACGCCTTTCGAAATGTATTCAACACGTTTTCACTAATACCGAATAAGTTTTGAATGGTATTCGGTATTTCTGATACATTATAAAATTTGTACAGATACCGAAAATGAAAACAAAAATAATTAACGTGAGATCTGAACCTATAAGAAATATAATTGGCATAATAAAGTTTATAGTGATGCCTACTTATATCTAAATGGCGGGAATACCTCTAAAAGCTGAAAAACCATAACTTTATTTTTACCGACTTTTAAAGGTAAACGGAGGTGATGGGTCTGATATGTTGTGGTGAAGTATAGATGTTTATATTTAGTAAGTGAATCGATAGAATTAGAGCAAAAGTGTATTGAAACAAGTAAACAAATATATATTCTCTAGGAAAACACACACTGCACATCTTAGAACGAAACTGACAGCAATACTGATGCCGTTTGAATTTTTTATTCGGTATTATGTTACTATTCGGTAATTGAATGAGTACCTATATGATATAGATTTTACTATTTTATAATTGTTATGTCACTCAATGATCAATTTGATCGTGACTATTTGAACATAATTAAATCAATTCTCATGGACACTTTGGATTCCAGTGGTGAAAATGAAGAAACAACTGAGAAAATGAAGGATTTTCCCACTTTTAGCATTGTCCAATATTCTAAATTATAACAATTGAAGAGTTTGGTTCCAAAACGCTATAAATCCATTTTGATCAATTTGAGTTAAAATGTGTTTTCTTTACCAAGAAAGTACAAAGATGAAAACCACTATTTTCTGTTTCAATCATTCACATAGCATATTGAGGTTTTTATAACATAAACAATTCAAATCCACAATACCGACGAAATACAATATTGATTTAGGTGGAAACTCATTTTTTTCAAAAGTGGCGTTTATCGCGTTTTGGAACCAAACTCTTCAATTGCTCAGTAGGGGTCCGGTATGTAATCGTTCCCCTTCTTGCGAGAGCACATTTTCTGGCACATACATGACAACAATAATAACATGCACTTGGTATAATGAATAAAACCTTTGGCACAATCAGGATAAAATAAACCACTCGCGAATATTAAATTTAGCTATCTCTTCATCTACCTACATAACTGGCACACCATTCACTAAAATATCTACCTTTTTCCAACTCTTACATATACCAATAGTCTCAGAGACAACTCACTACAAATATTTACGCGATACAATCCTCCCTTCAATTAATTCATATTACACAATCAAACAAAATGAATTAATACTAAGTATATCAGAAAAAAAGTCTCAACACTTGTGGTGACATGCGTGCGGATTCTCCTGGTCATTGTGCCAAATATGGATCTTAATTCTTAAGTGACCATGGATCTCGATAACAACAAAGTCATACACTTTGAGCTAATCCAGGTGAATATTTTCAGTCTATAAAGGCAACGTAATTGATTATCAAAATGTTCTTTCAACAATAAAATATAATTTCATTGCAGAGCAACGAAACAAATGGATCTTACGGAATTGAGTTGGAAGGTCTCAAAGAAAATTTTAATGAAATCTTAGTAATTAATTTCAAAAATTATTTTTGAACTTCATTCCATAAATAAATGTCTATTATTTAAAATAACAATAGAGCTCATAATCAACATTGGTAATTGATAAATTTTCCTTTTCAATTTATTGCAGGTTTCAAAAAATAAACTCTTGAAACTATCTCGAAAGAGTATGAGGATGTAGCTCCTTGGATTCGAAGTCTCACTAAACACATGTAATTGGGCAGCCACCTCAGCGTCTATTGGAGATTAAGTTATGGAAAAATTCAGAACATAGCAAATCATGTTGTGAACATCCATCCCTGTTATTCCCAACTTGCGCTCACGATGGAAAGCACATCAAATGGCTAGCACCAAGTAATTACTCTATCTATTTTAATTGTGCCGTCCTAATAATTTAGTTGGCTTTATTATACTCTTATGTCATAATCATTCAGAGTAGATATGGGTACTTATGCTCTCTGTCTTTGTTAGGCACTTGAGAGTCTTAAGTAGGTTTGAATTTGAAACCCAAATGGAACATCAGGCTTTTATTATTTCAATCCTGAAGGTAGGTAGAACACGTAATCTAAAAATAGATACAAAATAAAAATCATTAGTGGATTAATGAAGAAAATAACATACACGAAAATTAAACTCATCTAACTGACAGCTGTAGAAATAATATACCTTTGGTAGGTGCAAATAGGCGCTCGTCAAAAAAGAGCAATAAACCTTTATTACAGAAAGAGAAAAGAAACAACGAACTAATTTAAATACTAGAGTACCTATCTCACACTTTCTCAACTATTTATACGATATTTATTTACTTGTATAGTTTTATTTACTTACTTATTTTGCTGTTTCAGTGAGCTATATGGGGTTTGGTCAATTGTGTTAGGTATTTTGAAAAGATGAGTGGCAATGAAATTGAAAGTTAGTGTCGAAGTTGTTGAAGGAGGTAAGTGAGAGGAGTAAAAATTGAGATAGAAAAAGAAATAGGTACATGAAAATAGACAAGCAAGTCCAAAGACTTGACATTCTCCCGCCATCCTACATTCTACTTTGATGCAGGTGTTGGGTGCTAGGGATTAAGAGAACAAGATCTGTGATGGCTCTATTTACAAATCTCATTTTATCCGTCCCTTCTAGAGGCGGGTTTTTCACGTTAGCCGATCGTACTAATCCATCCTCACTAATCTTTGTGGACTGGATTCTTCCTACAGTCCAATGATTCCTGGGACTCTGTTTGTCTCTTATAATGACCACGTCTCCGGGTGTGAGACAAATCTTTCGAGTTTTCCATTTGTGCCTTCTAGATAGTGATCCAAGATACTCTGTCCTCCATCTAATCCAGAATTGTTCAGCTAAATATTGAACACGCCTGTAGCGTCTCTTTCCGTATGCCAGTACGTCATCGTCGGTGTAGGAATCAAGTAGTGGAGGGCTTGAATTGTCTTTCATCGTGAGAAGCATCTCTGGACAAAGGGGTTCGGGTTCATTAGGATCATTGGACACGTAAGTCATCGGCGTTCTGTTGATGATTCCAGATGCTTCAGCGAGAAAGGTGTTGAATTCATCTCTAGATATACCTCGATTGCTCATCAATGCCAATGATGCTTCTAGGATGCGACGAACGGAACCTATCTTTCGTTCCCAGCTACCTCCATGGTGGCTTGCACCAGGTGGATTTAGATTCCACTTTATGCTTTTATCTTTCATCTCTTTCTCGATTTGACTGAGATCAAGTGTTTCGATTTGACGTTTAGCAGACATAAAATTGCTGCCTTGGTCAAATCTAATCATTCTACAGTTTCCGCTTATTGCAATGAATCTTGAAAGAGCGTTCCTGAATGTCGAAGGTCCATGGCAGGAAGAGATTCTATGTGGACTGCTCTAGAGGGAAGGCAAACGAAGATCAAAGCCCACACTTTCTTAGTACCTGTCGATTTTCTTGTAGATTTGCCTTCACTGATGAAGAATGGCCCAAATATATAAATTCCTACATTAGAGAAAGAAGATCTTCTACACGATCAACAGGGAGATCAGCCATGATCTGGGATTCACACGGAGCTCGTAACTTGCGGCACACCACACAGGACTTGATGTGACTTCTGATGAGTTGGCGACCATTTTCAATATGGAATTCTGCCTGCACGATTGATCCATGGCTAATATGGGAGCCTCGATGTTTATTCTGTTCATGAAAAAATTGAACGATAGTGTTAGCTGAAGGGTGGTCTTTAGGTATGAAAAGTGGATACTTTACATTGATAGCTAAACTTGAACGAGTCAATCTGCCTCCAATTCTCATAGTTCCTTCTTGGTCTATGAAAGGTGATAGCTCTGCAATCTTGGAGTTCTCTGGCAGAGATTGACCCTTCTTTAGAGTTCCAATTGCTAAGGAAAGTTTCTCATTTTGTGCTTCCCTAACTATGAACTTGATGACTTCGCATCGTTCCGGACTTGAGTCACGACTCGCCATATGTATTCCTCGGTGCTGACGGACTACGTCAATTTTACGCGCGAACTTCATAACACACTTCGTTATATTGATCAATTTGTTGAAACTGTTCACTCTTCTAAATGTATCATGAAGAACGCTTTCGGGGGCCTTTTCTTGACAATGTAAGATGCTAACATTGATTTTTTCTTCAGGCAATCTTTCACTTTCTGAGATAACATCTACATCATAATCAAGTGTACCAGACCTCGATCGGAGAAAGACTGGCCCTTCAAACCAAGAAGTATCTGCTAACTCTTTGGCTGTTTGAGACCGAGACGCGATGTCAGCAGGATTATCCTCAGTCTTCACGTATTTCCAATCTTTCTGTTTGGTGACAGTCAATATGTTCTCGATTTTTCTTTCGATGTATTTGTCAAATTTACGATGAGTATTTGATATGTAACTAAGAACAATACGACTGTCAGAATAGAAGGTGGTGGTGACAGGTTCGTGACGCAGCTCAGAAAGGACCGAGTAGGTAGCTCTTGCCAACTCCAATGCAGCGCATAATTCAAGCCGAGGCATGGATGTAGCACTCCGAGGTGCTACCTTGGATCCTGCTGTGACAAAGGCGACGTGAACATCTCCTTTTTTGTTACTGGATCGAATGTATATGACAAGTCCAATAGCTTGTTCTGATCCATCAGCAAATGCATGAATCTCCTGGTGGTTTGGATCGAAGCCACATGGGTAGAAGCTGCGGGGAACACTAATTTCATTCAGTCGAGACAATGATTGTAGTCACTGATTCCAAATGGAATAGTAATCATTTGGCAAGACATCATCCCATCCATAGTCGTGAAGGACCGCATTTTTCTTCTTAGGGGGCATAACTTGACGTTGGATCAGACGGCCTTTGAGTACAACAGGACTCACGAGTCCGATTGGATCGTATAGAGAGTTGAGGGTAGAAAGGATTCCTCTTTTTGTGAATCGCTTGGGTGCTATTTCAACCTTCAATAGAAAGAGACTCCTAAGGTTTTGTGTTGATCACCGCTTTCAGTGGGGAGTGATGTTTTAGTCTGCGAACATTCGGATTCAGAGAACTGTTTCAAAACATCAGTAGAGTTGCATTCAATTTTATGAAGTCTTATTTATGTTGAAGGCTTTGAGAGTATCAATTGCTCCAGACAGCGTTTCAACGGCCAGCTCAGGTGTGTCTGTAGAATACAGACCATCATCGACATAAAACGATTTCATAATATATTCGCATGTCGGGCTCTTTTCTTCACATGTGTCTATGCTGACAGAATATTTCAATCCAAACGATGCAACAGCTGGACTGCTGGTACAGCCAAATATGTGTCCAGTTGAGCGAAATGTAACCATTTTCTTACTTGGATCGTTATCCTGAAACCAATAAAATCTCAGGTGATCTCTTTGCTCCTGAGTAACTTTGAAATGTCTGCAGAAAATGATATAGGCTTTTCTCTGAACCGGAGTAACACACCTCGGAGCTGATTATTCAAATCTGACCCTTGAAGTAGAGCGTCATTCAGACTCATGCCGTGAAATCGTGCTGAAGCATCAAAGACTAGGCGAACCTTGTACTTTTTCTCTTGAGTTACGCAGAAAATTGGAAGGTAGAATTGTCCATTGTGATCGTCTTTCTCGTGAGGAATCTGCTCCACGTAGTTCATGTCTATGTTCTTCTGCATAGATTTCAGACAGGCATCTAATTTCTTAGGGGTTTTCTTCAGATTTTCCAAGGTCTTAAGAGTTCTCATGTACACCTGCGTCTTGTTATTTGGAAGTTTAGTGTCCCTTAAAGGTAGAGCGAGTTGGATATATGTGCTCACATTTTCCTTCTATGAATTGTTTGTCTTCTAACGACATACCAAGAGTTTCATCATTTTCTGGTCTTTCAAATACATCAAAGGAAACTTGATCTGGAGGCCTTGGTGTGAAATTGTATTTGATTTAAAGAGATTTGGGAGTCGAAATTGATGTCTTCAGTACGTTTCTTCTTTTGTTGCTATCAGCGAAATTCAAACAAACGTTTCCGACAAGAGAATAACCCAAAACAGATTTATGAACATATGGTTCTTTTTGCGTGAGACATTGGGTAAGCATGGCTCTCCCACAGTACCTTCCTATTAATATGAGAACCTCTGCGTTTGGGTTGAAATCAGGAAAGAATTGTGCATAGGGTTTACAATGTTTGTGCTTTGACACTATGTCTGGAGTGGCAACTTCATGCAAGGTGTTTGCGATGTCGGAACAAGAAAGAGCTCCGTCGATGTTGATTATCTCAGACTCCTTCACCCCTCTGACCTGCAATCCGCTTACAACCCTACCCTGGGTGGAAATAGAATAATTTTGGCTTACGAAGTTAATTGAGTATTCTTGAATAGGGAACTTCACACCAAAATGATTGACGATCTTTTCATCGACAACCGTTGTGTTAGATTGCTCATCAATTATACAATAGCACACAATACTTTTCTCGGGGATGTTTTTCATTGTGACTTCTACCTGCAGTGTTTTTGAACAATTTATGGCAGTTTCTTTTCCACAAACTGTAGTGCAAAGTACTGAGTTATTACTTTTAGAATTAGGTAGAGACTTGTGCAAAATAGTAAGAGGTCTCTGATTACATTCTTCACATTTTACATTTGAATGGCAATTTGATGTTCTGTGGTTACCAAGGCAGCGGTAGAAAAGTCTTCCTTCATAGATGAGTTTTTGCTTTTCATTGTTAGGCATTTTCTTGAATGAATGACACTCAAGAGAGATTATGATTACTTGACTTGTGAATGGGACATTCCTCTTTTGGATATTCTTCTGTTCTCATGTTCACTCTAATTGGAAGCTCTTCATCTTGATCACCTGTAGTATCGGTTAACATGGTTCTAACATTTCTGGTGGATGTTTGTTTGCTGGTAACTGTGCTGCTAAATAGGGTCTCGTAATTCTTATTTGATTGCAGTCTTGCCTGCTTTTTCAGGAATTCAACCAAGATTGAAAAGGGCGGATGATATCCATTGTTATTGTCTTCAAAAGTCTGTCCAAGTTTCCTCCATTCACTTTGTATGTGTTGAGGCAACTTCCTTCTCAGTTCATCAAGACCAGAAGCCAAGTTTAAATTTTGAAGGTCTGGACCACAGAGCATTGAATAAAGAAGAAGCTCAGATCGAACGTGTACATATGGTGTACCCAGTCGTAAAATTTCAACCAATCACGTCCATTGATCGCTGACGTCACTATAAACACTCTCTCGAAAACAGTTTGAGCGTGCATTCTACCTCAGCTCATTATCTTTGCTGGGAGTCATATCTTCCTACCAAATTAAGTACACGATTATCTATATTCTATAGCTCAGCTACTAAGCAATAATAAACTAATCTTCTTTGCAAAAAACTCAAACTGACACCATTTCGGTTGTAATACGCATTCAAAATACGGACTCAAACAGAACTGGTGAAACGAAGCCTCTGATTGGCTGAGTGGCTCTAGTTGAAGTGACGTCACTGTAAACGGCACTCAAGAGTAATATAATGGGATCTACACTTCTTCTTCTATTCAATGTTCTGTGGTCTGTACATCGTGGGATGTTGTGTAGTATTACCTTAGAAAGATCATGTAGATCCAACAGCTGTTCACCAACATCAAAACCCTTAATTATTCTGAAGTCATGAATTTTCTGCAAAAGCTCTTTAGTTATACCTTGTGAAGATCCAAATCTATAGGTTAGGTTTTCCCAAACTTCATTGACATCTGCTTTTGTGACAATTTGTATAGCAGATAAATGACGAGATACCATCTATGAGCTGAAGGTCTTTTAGTGAACTTAAGTTCAGTGATCCAATGTAGCTTTCAAGCTGTCCTACCCATGACCAAAATTTTGTTGGAGTATCCTCAAATATTTCGATTTCTTGATTAAATCATGTTCCGTTAAGTGGTTGCTCATAAGTTGCATTTGCTGCAGGTGGTTAGGGATAGAGGATGCCTGATTATGAGACATGTGAGGGGGAATGGCATAGTTCTGAAATAGTTATTATTAGGATTCATATAAGAAGAATTAGGGTGAATATTTTGAGGGGTGTAATAGCTAGTTGTAGATGTTGGGTAAGTGTAAGGATAATTGTGAGTGGAATTAGTATTGTGAGTGGAATGAGCATTATGAGTGGAATGAGATTGTGAGTGGAATGAGCATTGTTGGTGAAATTAGGAAATGAGAAAGGGGGGAGGCTGGATGGAATAGAGTAAGTTATGGGCATTTCATTGTGAGAACTCAATATTTGACTGCAAGTGGCAGTGTTTGTTCCTAGATTCAGACTTGGCATAGAGTGCAAATTAGTATTACTGAAAATATTAGCTTTAGTTGAGAAAGTATGCTCACAAATATCTTTATAGTGACTACTAGCTGATATCAGATTATTCTGGTATTTTGGCTTAGAAATTAGAGCATCATTATTATGGTGAGAAGTAGAATTATATACAGCAGCACAGTTCTTTGACATAGTACTAGTGTATATTGGTATAGTAGAACTAATCAAACTATTATTGTTGTTACTAAGAAGATTTTCATGACTAACTGAATGTGATATACTCATAGATTTAAATCTAGCATCTAACCTAGAGCAACACTCGGATTATGGTTTTTAACACAACTAAATTGATCTGAGCTTGTCACAGGATTGCTAATGAGAGAAATTGATACATTTAAACCTTCACCACCCTTTTTGACTGGAAATTGACTGCCTCTAGGAATTACACTTGATGTACTTGGAATAGAATGTGGTTCAGGACAGGAAGTGCAATCTGGCTGACAGGAAATTTGCACATTTGATTTCTTTACTTCCCTTCGATGTCAAGAACTGGCCTCGTCGTTAGATTCACAAGTTTGTAACTCGAAGTTGGGAGTCTGATTTTGTTCACTAATAGTTTGTAAAACTGGTCTGAAGATTTCTTTGTGGTGCTCTATTCTGGAGGATTGGTTAGTCTCAATACCAGGTTGTTCATTTGATTCTTCGGCTTCTTTTCTTTCAGTAGTAGATGATTCCGCAGAAAAGTTATCGGTGACAACCAGTACCCGAGATGAAAAATTATCATGAGGCTCCCCAGATTGATCATCTGAACACAGTTGAGATGACAAAGAATATTCTGATCTCATACTAGCAGTATCAAAGCTAGAAAGTTTCTCAATACCAAAATTGAGAACAAGGTGTTGATATTTTGGAGAGTTTCTTTTACATCCTTTTGAAAATGGATTCTTTCTGCACGCACTGTCTGACAATCTTCTATTCTTCCATCTTTAGTTAGTCGTGCTGAGAAAGTACGACTAGTCTGCAGTAAATTTCTTGCTGAAATTTTAATTTGTTGACCAAGTTGTTTCAAACTTTCTGGAGAGTCATGGCTGGTCAGATCATATTGTCTAATGTGCTTGTGATATGATACGAGTTTGGACGAAGCAACCTCGTTGCGACAATCTGGTAAGAAGGGGTTGGTTCTCAGTGGTGGAAGGTTAATCCATTGGCTCTCCGAAACACCTCTAATCTGTAAACCAAGAACTCTGTTACCCTCTATCTTCGATTGAATACCAGAGGCAGTTTTTATTTCGTAAACAATCTCATCAGTTTTAATATCAAAGTAATTTACTATTTCTGGGTCGGCCAATGTACAATTACTTTGGTCATCCAATATTGCTAAACAACGGAGAGTTTTAAAACTATTTTTTTCTTTTACGTCTACCACCAATGTCTTTGAGCATATATTGATCCTCTCCTCGTCTCCGCATAGAACAGAGCAACAAGAGCTCAAATTTTGAGCATTTTCACTTTTATCTTCATGTAATCTTCCAACGGGTGAAGCCCGTTCTTTGAACATTCTATTAGCGGGTAAATATTTAGAATTAGATGACTTATCTGTTTGATCTCTGTGGAGAAGAGTCAAGTGTCCTTTTTGGCACACATCACAAGATACTTCCCTCTCGCATTCCCTCGCCATATGTCCGTACTTCAGACATCTGTAGCAGAGCCTCTGGTCTTTGATAAACTCCATTTTTTCACGATGAGAAAACCTAACGAACCTGTTGCACTCTTCCAGAGAATGCTGCTCGCTCTCGTGAAGAGGGCATTTGTTGACGTCCCTACCGATGGAAGTCAGCACTTTGTATTGAGGCACGGAGATGATTCGAGCCTCAGCAGCAAATCCCGGCATGCTTTGTTCCTCCACGAAATTGTCCAGAAATGCAACGAAGGTGTGGAACTTAGGCAGTGAACCTGTTCTCTGCTTGTGTTCGAAACATTCAGTTTGCCATCTGCAACAGAATTTATCTGGGAGCTTCTCAAGAATGATCCACAATCAGGTTGGAAGATCGAACATGAAAAGGTCGGGGCAGGGATCCATATTAGCCAAGACCAGACGACATAACTCAAGTAAATCCTCCATCAGTAAAGAGTTCTTTGTACTTCTGAGACTGGGAAATGCGTGTACCTTTGCCATAATAGACTGGGTAACTCGTTCGCTGGACCCATACCTGGTACTTAGAGTTCCCCATAAATCTCGCAGGGCTGAACCGGGGTCATAGGCTCCACAGTTGATTCTGCTATTAATAACAGCATTTGGTCTGTCTCTTGTATTTGACAAGAGTACGTACATAGACTAATGGGTTAGTTTCTGCCTGTTTGAGCTTCAGCGACATTTGCGCCTTCCAGTTCCAGAATTTTAGAGGATCACCCGAGAAGGGTTCGCCAATTCCCCGAAGTAGATCCTGCTTCATCTGTCTCCTAATCATGTGGTCCATTCGATCAACTCATACATCCCTACCACCTACTTCGTTTAGACACGGTTTGTCATCAAATATACGAGTCTTTACTTCTGGCTTGTGCATTAGTAGCTTGTTAGGGAGACTTCTACTAAGCCAAGTGGTCAGTTTAGGGCGTGCACCAAGGTCCCTTGACTGTGCACCTGCGTCCCTCGACTGTGAGGCTTTCCAATTTAACTCACGAGACATTGCAGTAGAAATTTGTCCTGTCGGTACTTTGGCAATCGCTCCTCTAGAGGTATCCGCGTTACCAACAACTGTTGACTGAGCGATATTAGGCTGTCCTTCGAAGTTCTGTGCTTGTGACAACCAGCGATGTGTCAGGAGACGCTCATCATCCTCAAACGTCTCGTGTCTTAAACTTCCGGAGAGCTGACTGGCACTGCCTATTTCTAGTCCGATGTCTGCTAATTTCTGATTGAGAGCTTGGACAGTAGCCCGAGTTTCCGAATATATTAGCCCAATTCTCTCTGTTCTGATCTCTTTTTCTCTTTGATAGCTCCCGTTTCTGAAATTCCAATTTGAGAACGCCTTGCTGCTACTCTCGTAAGCCTTCCGAGCATTTTTAATGGTAAAAATCTCTCGCCTGATATCATCTACAGACGTTTTTTCGCCAGATTCCGACAATGAATTGAGTAGGGTTTCTCTGTCCCTGTTCTCATTTGCTTCGAGGACTTTCATTGACGGCTTAGGAGTTTCTCTAGGTAAGCCCATACTGATGCTCATCCAAGTCAGCTGCGAACACTGTCGCTTGGAGGGGTATTAAAAATAGCCTGGTTTTTATTTTTTACTCCAATGCGTGGTTTCAACGTGCCTGTAATACAATTACAAATTATTACCACCTAGGTACGCAAATAAAATTATATGAAATTAGAATATCTGTATACTGTATAGCCATAAAATCAATAGCTTAGAAACCTACTGGCAGTAATCTGACTATCCTTAGACACAAAGAAACTTCAACTATTAGGACGCTCAGACGCTGATTAACTAAACCGATATACCTAATATTAACAGTCTATCCCTCAAAATAAATATATTACCTGGAAAGACACAGAAATATGTAATGCGAAAATATGAATACAGCTTGAAAATAGTCACACAAATCCATTAAGTAATACTACAAATAAAGGGGGTAAAATTCAATAACCGAACAACACCTAACTAAATAAAACCACACTCCCAATTGAAACGCTATTAAATCCAGAAATGAAATAGGGGGAAATCTGAATTGCCGAACAGTGCGCAAATTCCGATCAGACAAATAAGGGGTAAATCTGGGCCACCGAATAGCACACAAAATTTCAGTAAACTATAGACATAGGCTAAATCACAAGTATATAATTGTAATTCTACAGATATCACATGATCTAGTATCTCCAACTATACACACCAATGATTCCTTTACTAGCACAAATTAAAATACATCAAAATTACACAATAATATATATCCCCTTCACGGTCACTGGAAACATTAATATGCCTAATCATAACATCGAAAGCAGAGTAATTAATTACGTGCTACTTTAAACTCAATCTACTATCACCTACACAGGGCACTTAGAAATAGATGATTATATTTTTTCAATAAGAAGTTGACTAAGGTACAATAATAAAATACATAATGAATAATAACTAGAAGAAATAATACATAATGATATCGTGGAGAAATTGTTTATCCACGACACGGGATGTTTCTATATCAACAACGGCAATGAATATTGGTAAACTTTAGTTTTTTATTTATATACTGGAACAAACATCTTACTAACAAGAACAAACTAACGAAAACAAACAACCCAACAAACATATGAATGTCGATTAGATGCGGATTGCTGTCGAATTCGTAGCGCTAACGGTGGGTGTCGACTTAGCAACCATTTAGACTCATAGTAGATATCAGAATGTCTGTTTCTAAATGATATCTGAATTTACACTTCGAGTAGAAACACGAAAACTGATACATGGTTTTAACAGTATCATCTTGACGTCGGCATGTCTGTTTCCAAACGATATCTGAATTTATACTTCGACCAGAAGTGCGAAAACAGATACGTAGTTTTAAAAAAATCTTCCTGTTATATAATACGTATAGAAATGTAGGAATTATTTTTATTCAATTGGATTGTACCTTTCTATATAACGTACGTTGTGCTCCCTTTAAACTATACCCAATAATTAATACATTTATAGGGGACTACGGCAGTTGTTAAGGTACGATCGGGCATTGACACGCTAGTGCGACTGTACAATGGATCAACGTAAAGTAAGCGATATTGGAACATCGGTTGTTGAACAGTGTTCCTCCAGTACCGTGAAAATGAAATGGATAACCAATCAAGTGATTTTTAGATGACCAGTGCATTTATTGTTATGAATTTATTCTAGACTGCTTATTGTAAATAAACCGCGAGGGATTCCTGAAGCTGTCTTTGATGAATGGAAGAGAAGGGGGGTGGCGTCCCTTGGGACTCAAACTGTTGTAATTTGGATTATGTATTGTCTATTTTATGTTTACCATGTGTATAGTGTTTTTAACTCTCCATGCAGTTTTAGAGGATAGCGCTAGGGTTACGCTCCACAATTACGTACGAGGTCTTAGATTTTGTGTTATGTAGGCTCGTAGACTTCATTTACTATTACCTCTTCATTTTCATCTTCCATCCTTGAGTGCAGCCACCGGTGCTTGTGACCATTTTTGTCACATTCCTCGGTAAGTGACAGCATTCACGGAGTAGCTTTTCAGCATCCATGAGATCGTGACTTTTTCCATGGAGCCCCTTTCCTTTTTGACTGCTTCTCCGTTCCCTTGTATTTAATTTCCTTTTGACGTCAGCGACATGGTCTTTGGATCCGAAACAGACGTTAAACCTCTACTAAACGTCAATAATTAAAAGTTGGTGGGCTATTTAACATGTTCCATTTTAGAGTAAATTCTGTGTTATCGGACGGTTCCACCTTTTTGAATATGTAAGAAATAAATATAATAATTATCATTATTCAATTTTTACTTAAATTGGTATCCATGATACCAGTACGTAAAATACAAGTTTAGAAATCAAAATTATTACATAAATAATTTTTCTTCGTAAACTGCGGAACCCCATATCCGATAACTTGATCATTCGCCTAGTGCCAAAAGCTGCAAATGAGACGATTAAAATTCAGTGATTCTTATTATAGATAATTAAACTTAAAGTGGTAATCGAATCAATAAATCTATATATAATAATCATTATTTAACTTTTATTTCAATTGATATCATACCTTCAGCTATTATCATACCCGACTGCTAAAAATATTTCACAGAGCACAAAATTCCTGTTTGTTCAATGAAACACAATTATATAAGTCAAAATATCAAACTAATTACTCAACTATTAATTTGATTGAAAAGATTCATACTCAACCGGAAATCCATAATATTAGAGGTTAGAAAAACAACAATAGAAAACTGAAAAAACCTTCAACTCAGAGTTTAAATAACCTCTAATATTATCAACTATTAATTTGTGACCTATATTTACTGAGTGAGAGTTAATCTATGGTCAAATATTTATTAATGCATTCATTACTTTGAACTTTCATCACAGAGCTTTCATCTGTATTGTAAGTCGTGGCCTCAAAACATTTTCTTTAATTTGAACTCATAGAGATCGAAATTTTTAAGGAGTTACAATTATATAAAAATTTGACCAACTCATTACTATTTGTAATAAGAATGAGTTGTGATTTTGGTTATAAAAGCGGTGCTAGTATCTCCGGGTCGTTTAATATCAAAATTTTTTTTAGTCAAATGCATCCACGGTGGCAAAGTGACAGAGCTACAGGCACGACGACGGTTGGACCCACGAACGATACCCGGACACGTCACTTCATTTCTTCCCATTTAATTTATATATATCATTATGTAACATAATCAAATTGGTATGCATCTAAACGTACAATACGTTATTTCAATGAAGTAAGAGTTTTTTATTTTAATTTATTTATTAATTGGATGAAAGTGGATATCGTTTCGAAGCATATTAGATATATAATTAGGCGTCTGTTCGATGCAGAATCCAATCCCTATGTATTTTGGATGTCGTACTTTATCTTTCTATTCAACGCTGTTAAAACGGTATCGCTTCGATGCGAAATATACTTGATATGATGCGGTTTAGCGGTGCAAACGGTTATCGGATTGATGTCTACTTGATGTCACCATGTCTAATTTGTTACTGGTATTCGATGTCGGAAGAGAGGTTATACAGAGTCGTTTAGACATCGAATAGATACATTCATGTTTGCTGGGAAGCTCTTTAGACTCAACAATGCTTTGAGCCTCGGTTTCATAAGAGACATCACAACTTTCGATACCTATTCCAAATGACTGTTATAGTAGTGTGCTGCTTCCAAACACGTACCACATCAGGTACCTACGGGTGAGGGTGAAAGAGCTGTTCCAAGAGAGTTTTCTTTGAATTTTCTGCTTTTAAGGAAGGCTTTGAGAACACTCTTTGCTGCACTAATTAATCGATTTATCTTTTGATAATTGTACCTAGTCAGTTCGGTCACCTTATGCATGTTACGTGCACCATATTAGGGAACAGAACTTGTAATACTCTCAATGCTTTGCACGTGTATGGGCTGCATCGTTAAGGTGTAGGTCATAAGCCCCTCGGTTCATTAAATAATACTGCCATTGACGAGTGATTGACAGAATGTAAGTGCAAGATATTGCCAAGGTATTATTTGCTATGTTCTTTGCTTCTCCCAATATTCCGAATATAAAGCAGGCGACATATCTTTGCTGGAGGTCAGTAGTTTCGTCAAGCAAAAATCTAAATTTTCTCTCCATCAGCTTTGTTCCGAAGAAAATTAAATTTTACTTCTATATGGTTCTAGGTAAATTGCTCGAAAGACAATTGCTCGAATGAACAATAACTGTTCATTCATTTTTTTCGTAACTGAATCTTTTTTTCAATTTTTTCGTAACTGAACATATCAATCAATGTGGTGGAGGTAATTTTAAAATTATGCCAATTTATAAAATGAATAACGAAGATGAATTTGAAAGAAGGAATAAAGAAAGCTACTTTATAAAAAAATATAATCCAGAATTAAATAGAAAAATATAACTAATAAATTACAATTATTCCCAAAATAGGTGATACATGTAAAAAAATTATCTCTACAGAAAATTTAGCTAAATAACGCTTAGCATTGGAATAAATCTGTATCAGATCTTTATATATTAAACCACTGAAGAGAAGCAGCACTATAGAAAGCTTCGAAATGCATTTGATATTTAACTATTGAAAACACAATTAAATTGGTATTTTAAATCGTTCACGGACGCGTGAAGTTCACATCGTTTGGACTAGATTTATACCTTTTTAATTTTTTATCTCTTTGACAAATTAAATGGCCTTTTAAACCGTCAGGGACGCCTGAAGTTCACACCGTTTTAATCTGTGGACTATATAATCTCTTTTTAATTCTCTGCATAATACTATTTTCAATTATAACATCAATAAACACGTTATACATTCTTTCTACATATATAATAACACCTCGTACTTTTGAAATTTGGATATCTGGTATATATCTTTCTATAAATATCATATATATATATCACAATTACCTAACTAGAAGTGACTTCGTGTTCCAATAATGTAGAAATACAGGAATTCTTCCAAAAATGCACATTTGATCCATATTTTTTATTAAAATATTGTTCATACATATGAAATTGAAAATTTCATATAACTTTTATTCATCAGCCACATTTCTGTGGATAAAAGCATATTTTTTCGGAATAATAATAATATGCTTTATTTTATGAGCATAAAAAAATATGCTCTAACGATAAATATGCACAAGAATATTCTTTTATGCTTATAGCATATTGTCCCGGCCCCATTAATATTTATGAAACTTTTCAATATTGAACCTTGCGTAGGGTATGTTCTAATAATGTTGGCATGTATTGTTGGGCACCGTAGCCGGTAAATTCCACCGCGGAAAGTTTCACCAGGAAGATTCCACCGGCGTTAAATGCCAGATGTGAAGTATTCCACCCGTGGAAGATTCCACCATTTTGAAAAAATATACAAATGAACAGAATAAATCATATAGGCATTGAATGAATATTCAACTGGATAATCGTGAAAGGATATGACTCTGGTATTGGAACATCAACCTGTGGCAACACTGCTAAATTGAGCTTTTTGAATCTATCAACAGAAACACTAACTTCAGATTTTAAACTTGATACAAAATAATTTTTTTAAATTTCATTATTGATTGAAAAGGTTAATATTTCAAAGATTTATTTCAAACTGCTCCCATACATTAGATACGAGTACTGGGAGAAATACTCGCATCAATTACCTTAATATTAAAAAATATATATATAAATGAGCTGTAAGGCCCAATAAGCCTGATTGCTTCTAGGGCAAAAAAATATTAAAAATAGAAAAAAACACCTAGAACAGCCTATTCAATCACTCAAACAAGCACTAAAGTTACATCAAATTTATCTTCAAAATTCTAATGGCTAATGAGGTAATTTTTTATATGTTTCTTGTAACTATAGCCCGAAAAATTGACAATATCAGATAACTCATTAAAAATAATAATTCCTTTGAAAAGTATGCATTGTTGAGTCTTAGTTTTATTAAAGCGTGGAGTAACAATTCGATGTCTATTACGAGTAAAATGATTATGCTGGTCCTGTAACGTAATCAATTTATTATATAGGAACTGATCATGATTAACAATGTTCAAAGTTTTAAGCATATACACACCAATAGAAAATTTATACAATTTATCCAGAGACAACAATTTCATATTTTGGAACACAGGTCCAGTATCCTCACCAAACTCAAGTCTATTTATACACCTAACTGCACGTTTTTGCAGCACATTTAATTTGTTAGTCAAATGAGCAGGTGCAGCATACCAGAGCTCTATTCCATACATTAAATGAGGATGAACAAACGTGAAATACAAATTTCTAAGCACATTTATAGGATAGAAATGCCGAAGCTTAGATAACATACCAATCGAACGAGACATTTTCAGAGAAATTGAATTGATTTGATTGTCAAAACGAAGCTTACTATCCAAAATGACACCCAAATACCTAACATGATCCACCTTCTCGATTTCACTTGTACCAATCTTAATAGGATTAATATCCATGTTTTTTCTGTAGGAGTACAATATATACTTAGTTTTATCCGAATTAAGCATGTTACTATTTGAACAGAGCCACATGTAAATCTTAGCCAAATTACGATTAATAGAAAGGTGAGCAGTAGACAATTCATTCCTTGCGAAACTACATGATATGGCACAATCGTCAGCGAACATGACACAATCGAAATAATTAGTAACCAAAGGCAGATCATTAATATAAATTAAAAATAGCAAAGGGCCAAGATTACTGCCCTGAGGTACCGAGTGAGTAACTATATGTGGTTCCGAGGAAACATTATTAATAGAAACCTACTGTTCTCTGTTTGTTAAATAGGAACGGAACCAACTATGAGGTAATCCTCGGACACCATAATGCAACATTCATGGTCTACGGAATCGAATGCTTTTTTAAATCAAGATACAGTGAGAACACAACTTTATTTTCATCAAGAGATTCATACAAATAGTTAGTGTGCCTCAAAAGAGCTTGGGTGGTGCTTCTGTTCTTCCTGAATCCAAACTGCGAACCACTCAATATATTTTTAAGCTCTAAATAATCATATAATTGCTTTTGAACGAGTCTCTCCAATATTTTTGAAAAAATATTCAAAATTGAAATAGGACTGTAATTAGAAATATTTAAAGCATCACCACTCTTAAATAATGGCACCACCCGAGATACCTTGAGGCAACTAGGAAATAATCCACTAGTCAAAGATAAATTTACAAGATGAGTGAGTAATGGAGCAATAACATGAGCAATCTGTTTGAGAACTGACACAGGAAAATCATTCACACCACACTTTTTATTCTTTTGCGACATTATGCAGGAAATTACATCTTCTTAAGCAGTAATATGACAAGCATGTTTTTAGTGTCTATTTCTTTAAGTCAATTTAAATCAGAGACCTGCTGAACCGAATTTATATTAAGATGGTGCATATCAAAAGAAACTATAGTCTATAAGTGTTATGATTTATATATCTTATGTGAGTTTTGAAGTTATCATTTTTATTCGTGTGTCTGTGGTTTCATATCGAAGCCAGTTAATGTACCGCAATTTTCCTGCTTAACTCTATGTTCAAAATTTAGTGGAAACGCATTATATTTAAACTTTATTTTATAATAGTTTCAATAGAGATTATTATAGTTTCAGAAAGTTTCATCTTGGTAATTTATCTTTTTATATTAAAATATATTGATACCATGGAAGTACTAATAGAAGGAAGCGGTGTAACGACTAAGTTACTAACCAACAACGTATAAGCGTGACCATCGTGTTAGCACCTCATGGTTCCGCTGTGTCGTGTGATGACATCACAGCACACATATGACGTCACCCTAGCGACCGACTGACAGATAACTGTTCAGGGTGGTTCAGGGAGCATTCGCACACAGCTCAGTGACGTTTCATAAACGAGGAAGAGTGCACGCATATAGTACGCGCTCCACCAAACGCTTATTAAGTCATTAACATTGCATCTGTTGCCTAAATATTCATCAATTAATCTTCTTACATCAGTTAAATGTTCAGAGATGAGAAAATTATTGAGCAAAATGATCAGTTACCTAAAGCATTTCGCATACTAATGTGTAAGTTAACATCAGCTCTTGTGCAAACGAGACAGTTTCTCAACTTACTCTGTCAGCTCTTAGATCGACGCATACGCGATCACTCGCCTTCCTGTCTAAAACAACCATAGAGTAATGATATTATACCTAGAGAGAGTGAGTGTTTCAGCGATTGCAGGACTCTGAAGCCCTGAGTGAGTGGGACACAGATCATTGAATATAGAAGATGTCCCACTCCTACGTGGACGCTAGTGGCAAAATAATTATTTAAGTGAGAGCGTATCAGCCAATCAGAGAGAGGCGTAACGTGACGTCACATATTACAAACGTATTCACAAACGGGTATAAGTATATACAAACGGTCATAGCTACATTTTCTTTTACTTCCTATAAGCAGATATGGAAATTTTAATTTTCAGGAAAATAGGGTAATTAAAGTCGTATATATTTTAATGTATATTTTTTATAGAATAAAAAACAAGAATCTAAGTCGAAACTGAAATAGTTCGAGCAAACTGAAGAGTGTCTTATTAACTGTTCAGTCTCAACGCCACTGTGCAAGTCTTTACCCACAGATTGTTATCATATTTTCTGAATAAAAACAATTTGTACCCATGTTTAGATGTATAGGTACCTACACCCCTCTGCTCATGATATTGGATCAGAAATAAACCAACGCTTCAAATTCATACTGAACACACAAGTACAAAACATGTGTTTAAAATGTATAATTGTTTATAAATGTTTAATTTTATTATTAGTTAAATATCATAAATAAATGTTTTGATTTTAATTAGCATATCTAAATTCAATAGTATTCTTTTTTTGTCGTTTTTTGAATAATTTAACAAAATAATATATCAATCGTAGACAACTCCAATGATACGTCACGTTACGCACTCTTCCGATGCCAAGTGTCGCTAGAAAATTGAAAATACTGTAGTCCGATATCTATATCTGTGCTTACTGCTTAGTAGCTAGAGTAACGTAGTGAGGAGAGGTATGCTGCACAGCTCGCTCCACCTTGAGTATATGATTTGCGAGGGTTTTACCAAAGACAATATAAGATAGACGCTCAACTCCATGTTATAAAATACAGAGTATGTTTGCACTGACGTCAGCACTCTGACCCAACTTCTAGCCAATCAGCGTTAAGATATACCTACAACTTGGTGTCGTTTATTATTGTTTCGTGTGACGTATGCTACTACTGATTGGTTGTTATTATTTTTGCATGTGCCCTATCAAGTTGAGCGTCTATCTTATATAGTCTTTGGTTTTACTGCTCTCTCTTGACATCTATATTTATTCACAACTATACCCATATCAAATATCGTTGTAGTGGCAACACTGAAGGTATTTATGGTTTATCAGTTATACCTGGCGGAATAAGCATATTCCCTCCACTTGATCTCAACATAAGGGAAAAATGAAAACTATGGTTATGAACTGAAATTTATTTATAGTCTAAGAAAAAAATATGAAAGTTTTATATCACTGGATGAATCGAAGAAGCTAATTATAATACTAATAATTCTAATTAGAAAAGAATTAATAAATAAACGATATTAGTAAGAAAGTAAATTATACACAAATAAACTACTAAACTATCGAAGGGTTAATTGGAAATAATGTGAAACAAAAAACTAAAAAATAAAAATATAACTAAATGATAAAGTTTTGTAAGTTTTAAATACAAAACTAAACGAATGAAATATAAGAAAAGAAAATTAACTAAATGATAAACGAAAAGTTAAGTTAACAAATAAGTAATGCAGTCAAACAAAGCATAAGGCAAAATATAGTAATTAGTCAAACCGTCAGGGTCAGTCAAGCAGTCACAAGAAAAATAATCAAAAGTATAACTGAATATGAAGAAATCATAAACTTAATAGAAATAAACAAAAATTAGGGAATATACAGGGGTTGAAGTTCAAATGTTGACGAAACTCCATGCATGTGGGGGTTTACCTACAGGGAAGGGAGCAGTTGAAGTCCTTAGACGTGGAGTCTAAATNCTGATACGCTCTCACTTAAATAATTATTTGGCCACTAGCGTCCACGTAGGAGTGGGACATCTTCTATATTCAATGATCTGTGGCACTGCCGGCAGATCGCGAGATTTGCTAAGGTTTGAAAGCGTCCTGCGAGACGCTATATTATTTTGGCCTCTGACTGACCACTTGAAAACAACACTGAGAAGATAACATTAACACGATTGTCACGGCTCAGGAGTCAGAACAGCTGTATCAAATTTGGCTATATTAGCCACCTGATCCATACTAATTGAACAGTTTATTTCAGTACCTGTTTAATTTATTTTGTAATTCCACCTTTAAATTTAGATATATATTGGTACATTTAAAAACTAGGTTGATAGATAATATATATAAAATATAATTTATAAATAATGAAATGTTGTTCGGTTGCCACCAAAACCACATTTTTCTTTGAATCAGTTCTATTAATTTTATATCTAATGTAAATGAAATCCAGTATTATGCGGTGGAATCTTCCGCGGGGGAATTTACCTAGAACCTTTGGGCACATGTCTTTAAAATACCTACATACCATCTTTCTATTTTTTATGGTAGATATGTATTTTTTTAATTTGTATCTAGTCAGTTTTTGCTTACCTACATGGAGTATCTCAGAACTGAAAATTTTATAGTTTCTTGAAAAATATTATCTACTCATGAAAAGAATATATTTTTAACAAAAAGATTATTATTTTATAAAGAGAGTATAGTTTCAATTAAAAGAACATGCTTCATTTCATATATGCTCAAGACAAGAATATATTTTTATGCTAAAAGCAATGTGATTTCAACTAGACTACTTATTTCTCAGCCAGGAAACTTTTGTAGAAGTTTAATTAATTTTTTCAATCAATGAGACGGTGTGCGCTAAAGTTTACAGTTTATTTTTCTAAGTGATTTCAAGTTCAATATATATGCAGAAATTAACTGTTCGATTTTAACAATTTCAAAAAATATTACAGAACTTAAAAACATCACGAGTAGGGTTGTGACAATATGCTTTTGAAATCATAGATCCTGAAAATATTATAGACTAGGATAATTTAATGGTATTGAATCGTTCTAAACCGGCGGTATATAGTATTCAATACCATTTCATTTTGTTTCGTCTGTGATATTCTTAAGATCTATGATTTAAAAAGCATATTGTCACAACCTTAATCTTGAGCGTAAGCTGATGTTGATAAATCTAACAATAGTCTTAAGTTATCACTAGGGCTGTGACATGGCTTATTTTGCATATGCTCGTAATAATTTGCTTATATTGTTTTGAAGGATATGCATTTTGTAAGGGCTTTAAGCTAAATCATTAGAGCATATGCTTTTTATTAGAGCTTTACGCAAAATGTTTTGAGCTGCTGAGCATATGCTTTATCAAAGCGATTATCTAATTTTAAGGCATAATATCCTTTCGTTGAGGCTTCTATGAACAGAAAACATTTGAAACTGTTCATAAAATGGTGAATTCAACTGATAAGTATTTAATGATCAATCCATTCTGTGGAACATGCACGTGGTATCCAGTGCAATGTATTGTAGGTGCATTTTTTTTCCGTGAAAACTCACTTAGCTCTTAATCTGAATGGATTCATCACTGTTTTTCATAATGGAAATAAATAAACAAATTTCATAATGTTACTTTCTTCAATTGTCTTAAATATTATTTTAGAGTGTTGCTGTTATGACGTCACGCACACAGCATACCTCGATTGTCTTTACAATATATCAATTCCATTTCTCGCTTATTTTCGAATCTATATTCTATGTGGTAATAACCTTTTATTTTTTTAACCTTAGAGTTGCCTCCCAGGTCCCAGAATAAGAGGGCCACCCAGTCAACTAATAAAAGTTAACTTCTCGTTAACAGAGACCTACACCCGTCTCTAACATGTGACTCTGTAAAAAAAATCTCCAAACAATACTATATATTCTCAAGGCATCAGTATTTAAATCTACTCTGAATTCCTCTTTTCTTAGGTTAAGGAGCTAAAGCTTCTGTTAAGAGACTAGTAGTCCTCCCATTAGAAGTCGTACTGAAATTTTTTATGGATGTTGGTCGACCAGATTATAAGTAGCAGAAAGACCATTACTATTTTTTATCTCTTTTAGGTACGCATTCTGGTCGTCAACCCCATTTGCAGAACTCTGAGAACTTCCATCAGAAGAACTAGACCCATTTTCCGAATCGGAAAGTCTCCTTTTCCTTCTCTGATTGCTCGATTTATCACTTGAGGTTACCTTCGAGTTTTTCTTTTCATCACAGTAATCACATTTTGAGATTTTTTTAGTAAATGCTTGTATAATTTTTTTTGTTTTTTCAGCATAATCATCTTTTCCAACCAATATACTGTTGTGTTGGTACTTTTCGTCAAGATTAAGTGCCTTTTTCTTTTTTATTTGAAATAAATTAAAATTAAAGTCTCGTATTTTAAAACATTATTAAAAGAGGAATATATTCTATGTGATTCATAAAAAGAATTAGAAAAAATATTTTCACATACAGTTTATTAAATTGAATAATGTACCCACATCTTTAGGTAACCAAACCACTTCCCTAATTACAACGTGAACATGATATTTAAAAGTAGTAAACTTTCTGGTAAAACTTGTTTTTAGTACACAGTGTGCATAGCCTGCTTCCTTATGTTTTCTATGCTGTGCGGTAGTTCGATATGGATGAAAGGAAGCAGTAAATCAGGAACTATTTCACACATCATACTGAGGACCTCCAGGTTGAAAAGAAGTCTCTCCGGTTCTGAAATCTGGAAGATGAATATTGATATTACTTAAATGCACGTATTTCCTAAAATGAACTTTTTTCAGATTATAATTAATGGATATATTATAAACATATTAATAAATGACAGAAACACATTACTTGTGGTAGCTATAGAGTTGTTACATCATCAGAGGAATTTTACCTTCGAAAGAGGGATCTTTATCCAGATCAAAAGCTTTCCAACAATCCTCACTATGCATATACCATGATTACTATTCTCATTCAGCCCCTCTGTGAAATGCGCAACCTCTTTCTTACATAAGTATCTTGGCCTCGTTCAGAGAATTTAGAGACTGTAGAGCAGATTTAGAGAGTCTCTCCAAACTCTTCCTCACTTCGGTCTTCAATTGCATACCTGAAAAATAGAAGATAGATGAGTGAAGTAATTCGCTCTGAATGTCATTGAGAAAATTAGATATTTTTTTGAGATGAACGATATTGGTGTGTACAAACTCTCTTAAATCAAAAAATACTCCAATTCAAGTAACATATAATAACCAAAGAAGAATTACTTTGAAGTGTAATTCTTGAAAATAATACCTAATTTCAAAAGCTCTTCACTCGTGAAACATTTACTTCAGATTTCCTCAAAAGTAGGCATTTTGATAAAAGTTTATTTTGAGTTTGACCGAAACCATGATATAACTACCCTATAAGGTACGCTCGCAAAAGAGACTAAATTGAGTTTCTTCTTTTGTCACTCGTATAGCAAATTCAATTTGAAAGTATCAATTATCATGGTTTCTTTTTATTTATTTAGGTAATATTAAGCAATCAGAAAAATGGTAAATAAGATTTAATAAACATGAATAAATTGAATTATTTTTCCTTTGGTTCAAAATTAGTGTTTTCTATAATAAATAGTCTCAGGGATTTTTTTAAGTTATTAGACATGATTTGGTACAATTATGAACATATAGGGATTATTGAAACTAAGAAATAACAGCTCTAAAATGTATTTCAACAAACTAACTAACAAACAAAGAACGCAATACCATAATAGAAAACTTCCTTGAAGAAAACTTATCAGGGGTGGCGCAAGAAAATATAAGACATGAATTAAAGTTAATTCTAATAGAATTAATAACACCGTGAATTAATATATTTTACCTGTCATAAATTTTTATAGGTAGATCACATAAATATAACTTTAGTGTGGTCATTGTCCTTGAAATAGCATGGTTATCATACCATGCTAGGGTCACGCAGGTAAATTGCGGCCCTCTACAGAGAGTCTCTTAAACATTCCGAATCGAAATACAATAAATGTTGCATAACTATCAAAAGAAGTACAGGGCATGCTGTAACTTATCAATTTAAGTTTTAAGCGAGTGTTTTGAAACTATGATATTCTGTTGTTAGAAGCCGAAGTTAGTAAGTGTGCCGCAATTTACCTGCTTGACCAATTATTGCCATACCAAATACATGTAAATATACGAAATAAAAATAATTGTAAGTAGGTAAATAAGTACTTTAGACAAAATAAGATGACATATACGTAATTCTCGTAAAATTCTTTATGTGAATGTCATTAAATGGTATGTAGTAAGCTTTATTTATCTATCATTAAATATAAACAAAATAGCATGGTAAAGCCTCACTTCTATGACGTCACTAAATACTCCCGCACGGTTGTGGGGGTTTGGGAAGAACCTGCGCGTGAGCATACCTGTTAAAAGTTATTATATCATGGACTGAAACGTATACAGGCTTAAAGAAGTTTTCGAACAGCAGACGTGTTAAGGGGCCTTTACACGGTAAGTGCTCAGTGCCACTTTGTGGTGACACTGCTCTATGCCACGCCCATTTTACTACTTGCCCCACCCTTTTTGACAAAACTTGGTGGTGACCAAGCTATCGCTCTGAGAGCGAACGCTCACCACAAAGTGCCACTGTCTGTCAGTAGCGATTGCCAGACAATCAACAACCCCTTTCATTGGCCTAGTTCAAGAGCACCCATGCCTATGGAAAATAAAATCTAAAGATTATAAAGAAAAACACTAACAGCGTTAGTGTTTAATAGCATATTAGATGCTAACCACGATACTAAAGTGTCAGTGCCCACCAAAGCACATTCTGCTCGTGTAAAGGCGCTGAGCTACTTGGTGGGTAGTGTGGTGAATAGTGGCACTGACCAATGCTCGTGTAAAGGCCCCTTTAGACTGATTACAAATTTGAAAGACATTTTATATGCGGTTCTGAACATCTATGGGCTAGACAGAAAACTCCAACAGATGGGAGGTGCTCATTGAGACCAATGGGAGTTAAGCTTTCGATGTGGAGAGCTGTCATTGGCTTCAGGTCAGAATTAAGTAGATAAATAATTTTTGATTTTCATATCAACTATGTTTTTAACATCAATACGTAGACGGTGTCACGGTAGATCTCACTTTTTCATTATTATTACGGGAATATAGGATTTTTTAATCATGTCTTTTTTACTTTTATATTCTTTATTTTAACATATTAAAACCTTTATTGTATACTAAAAACAGTGAAATATACATTTTGTTACTATTCAAATAATGATATAAGGTTAGGATAGCGGTTCGATTGGGGGATTTGGAGAATTAAGAATTAGTCTCCCCCTCTGACCCCCCCCCCCTAACCTTATAATTATTTTTATGACAGCACTGCACAGTACATTTTGTACAGAAGTTTCTACTTCTGTATATGAAATAGCGCTAGTGTACGGGGGGAGGGGGGTTGACTAAAATAATTTAGATTCTAAAACGTAAATTAAAATTAAACAGATTTATCCTATGGCTAATTCTATTCTGCAGAAAAATCTCAGACTTTTGCAACTGTTATTTCTTGAGTGAGTTCTATTTGAACTAAGCAATGCAAAAGTTTAAAAAAAAATCTTAAAAGCAGAAATTATGTTAGAAAGTAGTTATAAATGTAAAATTCTATACGGGAAAAAAGCTTTTCGACTGATTTTATTTGTGTACTTTAGATTTAAATTCCTATTTAAAAACGTATGTAAAATCCATGCACTTTTAGAATATACTAAATTTTTGGATAAAATATTATTTATTTTCTTAAAACATTTTAAAAAATGAGAGAGTTCTTTGCTAATTTCGCAAGATAATTTTTTACTTCTAATATTTATTTCACATTGTCGGCTATTGAACATTTTCATTGTCAAACTGTGTAGTGTTTCTATTGTTGGTAGTTGTTAATGGAAACTGTTTTTTATAAGTTAGGTCAAATTTATCTCAGAAAAATTGTGCTAAAATGAGTCGTTGTTGTCAATTATTAAATCATTTTGAATAATACTGGTGATGAAAATTCTTTTGTTAAATTCAATTTTTTAATTCCTCTCGGAAGAGTAACGAAGGTCATGTTCGAAAAAAGTTTTAAAATAAATTGAAGTAAGAATATATTTTTATGAAATAAATTCACATTAGGGTAAGTTTTGAATTATCGGTCGGTTTCACATCTTCGGTCATAATAAAAATTCTTTTATTTTTATTTATTGGTATCCATGAAACCTGCAGGTATCATGGATACCAATAAAAATAAATCTTATATAGTAATTATAATATCATATTTTCTTATATCACCGAAGATGTGAAACTGACCGATAATTCGTAACTTACCCTAATCCTTATATATTGTGGTTAAAGGGGCAGTTCAGTCAAAATCAAACTATCGCCAAATTGGTCCTAAATCGACCAAGTATATTTATTTATGTAACATTAGAATGTTCGTGGATTTTAGAAATGTTAATTTATAAAGAATATTGTAAATTAGTGGCGCCATCTGTGGACTGCGGTGGACCGCGTAACTAATCATTGTAGTACGTAAACAAAATGATAACCAGTCCCAGACTTGAATCGGTGAAATGGTGAAAAGAATTTGTGAAGTTGAAAACTGTCCTTCAAGTCAATTAGATTTAGTTTTGAAAAGAAAACCATCTCTTCATAAATTACCTGTTAATACTGTTGATAGAAAAAACTGTTTACGTGTTATCAGCTGTAAAAAGTAAACAAATAGTACAGAGTGGTGGCGCCAACTGTAGGAGGACGCAGGAACTAAATCGAATTTATAAAATATGATATATATCGCGTATTATATATTTTTCAACCGTTTAATTCTACAAGAATGCTTTATTCTTAGTAAATGATCGTTCAACATTAATATTATGAAAACAAAAATTGACTGAACTGCCCCTTTAAGAAGCCATTCAGACTCACAAACACCAACATATAAAACCGCAAACTAAATCTCCTGTACACATTTTCATGAGAGAATCCGGTTAAAATTGTTTATGTGATAAAAATTTTGATAGGAAATTATAAATTTTTACGAGTATTAATATTAAAATTTCAAATTTGATGATCTGAGTCATTTTTTCCTGATTATAAATAATATCAAGAATTGAAATGATAATTTACTTTAAAAGGGTTTAATTTCTTTTAATTATAATGTACCTTCAATACAGAGTTATTATATAATAATTTACATGAGAATTGAATTACTTTTCCCTCCTTCGGTTGAAACCTGTTAGCTACCTCCATATATAACTTAATAACTCTGTCGGTAGGTATCACCTCCACTATCCTTCTTAACTGGTTATCTGATTTAAAAGCTTTAAAAGTGTGAATATAATTCTGTTATACTTCTTTTGAATGTTTAACGTGATAGAATGAGTGTACAGAGCTATTTCTCCCCCCCCCCCCTACCACCCGTACATAAGTTTGTATTCCTAGTAAGCCTTCAGACACGATTCTACTAGGAAGTAATTGAGGTATGGACACTATTACCTGCTCAGAAAAAACTGTAGCGATCAGGTATATTTATTTATGGTGACCGGAAAGATTCCCACAGAAAAATGCCCACAAGGAAGAAAGCCCACAACTACATAATTAAAAAAGGTGTTTTAAATAAGAACATAAGTTTACATAGGTACAAATATTCAATTAGTTTTCAATGTCTTGCACCTTTTGTCTCATTTTTCAATTACAATTGAAATTTACCATTTCAATTATATTTTGCCCCCAGGGGCTCTATCCTGAAAGTGAATGATAGTGTCCATTGGGTTCCGAACTGTTGTAATTTGGATTATGTATTATCTTTTATCATATCAGCTGTATATCATTGAAAAAAATCAATTTTATTATTTTACGGATGCCATGGGCAAACAGGATAAAAAGATTGCAATAAGAATTAAGGCAAAGACCATACATTTATAATTACCATCAAATAAGAGTGTTAAATACTTTTATATTGCGGAATATATATAAATAATATAATATATAAAATAAATGCACACAATAAATATATTACAAAATAAAGCAATTCGTGGACGAAATGTCCGTGCACGCTAGCAAAGACGTCCTCGTTTTTTTGGCCTATCGTTTTAGAGATAATATGTAAACACAATGAATAATGATCATCATATAGTAATTATAGACATCTAATATAATTTGTATCTAACGTTTTTGGCTTTGGATTGATTCAATAATTCATATTTCTTTCAATAATTGTATTTGGTGTCCGGAAAACTGCCAGGCGGAAAACTGCCGAAGCGGAAAAATGCCAGGCGGAAAACTGCCAGTCACTCACTGAATTTAATGACTTTAGTCACTAATAAAATTTCGATTTATAAAAAAACGACGTTTGCTCTTATTTAAAAGGAGTTGGGGAACATTATTTTTTACTTAGTATACAAAACAGAAAAATAGATTTTCTTTATTAGAAAAATACATAACATATTATTATATAAATATTACAGTAAAAATATCAAATACATGATATAAATTCAAAAATAAAACCTTAGAAAATACAAAAAGAAGAAGAAACAAAGAAACGATTGTATTAGGGACATAGTACATTATCATTTCATAACGGGTTTAGTGTCTAATCATTTCATTTTTGTTTATACACTGAAAGAAAAGTGTACTTAACCGAACCTATATATAGTTTCATACAAACCACAATGTTGGTCATTTTTAAACCATACCACAGCTGTTGTTTGAATCAAACATCATGAATTTATAATATAATTTTACCTACATGCATGTACTTTATCTTACCTCCATCTATCACAATTCTAACTACAGCTGAATGTCTATTTTACCTACATGCAAACAATTCAAACCACAGCTGTGGTTAAACATTGCCTTCATGCTTATGAATTAAACTACAGCTGGTTGTCTATTTTACCAACATGAATGCAATTCAAACCACAGCTGTGGTTAAACATTACCTACATGCTTATGAATTAAACTACAGCTGGCTTTCTATTTTACCAACATGAATGCAATTCAAACCTCATGTAAAAGAATATTTAACTGATAAACTAGTCCTTCAAACTACAGTCGCTAAGCAATTTTACCTACATGCATTTTATTTTAGTCACTTGGATAATGTTTACTTTAGCTACACTCGATTACAAAATACTGTAGTAATCAAATTCAGAAGAATACATATATAATTTAGCATGAAGATTAACTAATAAATATAGAGTGATAATATTTCTGTCAAGTTAGTTAAAATAGATACAATATAAATAATTAAATTGGATATTTAGCAAATCTTTCCATATTTAACAAATCAATGTAATAAAACTCAAAATTAATTAATTACATTTAATATAAAATGAACAATTTCAGAAACACACATTACTTGGTAAACACTAGAAAGAAGAAAATTATTATAGTTTCTCAGAAGCTAGAAAAATTGAAAAAGTTACCAACTTATGTTTAATAATAGATTACTAAATTGGAGATCACACCATCTAAGGAGAAACTGCAACTAGATTATAACTTGAAAGATAGATTTTAACTTGAAAGATAGATTATAACTCGAAAACTAGATTATAACTCGAAAACTAGATTATAACTCGAAAACTAGATTATAACTCGAAAACTAGATTATAACTCGAGGAATCAAGAAAAAGTTGTATATAGTTATGTTAAACAAGCCTTAATAAAGCTTCCTTGTAGCTCCAAGATTTAAATACCCAAACAAATAAAAAGTCATTTAGTAGTTCATGAACTGAATTGTTCACAGCTAGCTATTTCTCAAAGCGACTCACCAAAACAGTGACGCATGGTTCTTTCAAATCATACATTGAATGAATATTGTACAATGATGTTCACAGTAATGTAAAAATGTTTCAGCACTCCTTGCAATATTGCAAATTCAAAACGTGGGACAGTTTAAAATTCTATATCAATCGCCTTCAAAAAGTGTTGGCACCCAAAACATAATGTCATCAGAGGATACTTGATCAACTTCAGAAGACTTTGAAGATGGGTGGCTGGAATGAGACTAAGAAGGATGATTACTTCTCTTGCCACCTATCCTCTTCAATAGTTAGCCATATGACTGAAAAGAAAATTACAAAGCATCAATTAATGAAGATCTTCCCATTCATAGTTAGCTAGAAGTCAAATAAATAAGTAAAACTTACAGAAACTTACCTCTACAAGTTAACACCACCATCATCAGCAGTTGGTGGCCTCAATCTCTTGTTGTGATGATGTTAGCAAAAGTAGGCAAGCCACCCTAAAAGTCTTCATTAGAATGTCTCTGGTGTCTGCAAAATATATGGAATTAGGAAATAGTTGAGAATAGTTAGTACAATTGAGAGATTAAGGTTAATTACTGACTAGCTAAGTAGCAATTATTAGCAAAAAAATAAAATTCAGAATGAATATAGTGATAATTGTTAATATAAGCCTCTGCAAGTGATATAAAACAGTCTTAGATTAAGTAACAGCAAGAACATATTTCCTTTATCCAATGGACTTCTCTAAATTAGAATTAAATATAGTAGATTTTAAAGATGAGAATGAATATAATTGAATGAGAAAAATAATAAATTTGCTATCATGCAGTTATTGATGACAACATAGTATTAAATGTAAAGATGTAGCTGCTAGCTACTGAGTTTCAATCACTTTGTAGCTACTGTTAGCAAAAATTCATATAACTCTGAAAAAGCACCATGTGAAAGTCATGGTATCTATAAAAAGATAAAATTCTATAAAAGCAGTGTGAGATTCTGAAATATGGGTTGATTTCAGAGGGCATTTCAGTCCCAAATAATTAAATTGTTACCGAGAGCCAGAAAATAACTATCTCAAATCCAGTCTGCTGAATATTAATTTTTTTAATATTTTCTGTGCATAAAATACTTATTTTCTTCTTCAATTTACATTTATTTTGTTGAAAATAGAATGCAAAATAGAGAATTCTAGAACAATTTACCAGTTTCAGTAGTCTGGTGTTTATATTAAAATATTTGATAGCAAAGAATACACTATTTAAAAATCCATTTGGCATACAAATGAATTTAATAAATGCAATGAATTTTAAGATCCCATTAACTGATCATCATATATCAAAGTCCATAGAAACTGATCTCAAAAAAATCTATTTTGATTATTGTTCTCAACTTCTCAATGAAATACAAGTAATATAAAAGAAACTTCAAGATAATTTTCATAGAAAAGGATAAAAAATATTCCATATTCTGCAGACTGCCAACAGAGCAATCAAGTCATCAGAGATAATTATGAAATTTAGAACATAATAATAGCTACAGTCTGTAAGTGGTGTACAGAACTAGGTACTCTAACTATAAAAAAAATGAAAAAGCCAGCAAACAAATTAATTCAATTGGCTAGTCTTCCATGCAGTGGGCACTAGGTAACTGTTTAACATTATTGATTTAGCAATTTTCCCTCAAAATATTAAAGGCAAAATAATGATAAATAAAGAATATGAATTTAAGATAAAAGAAAAACAACCCAGTTTACCATCAAATACAATCTGGGAGAACTGGTTGGAGAGTTCATGGACCAAATAATTTTACTTGGACATCACTCTGTATTTTAACATTTTCTGTACAAACAGTTGTTAATTTCTTCTCTTATATACATGTATTTTGCTTAGAAGAGAAGGAAAATAGAGGATTTCTTGGAAAGCACTTTACCAGTTTCTGCAATCTGGCCAGGGCAGAGTCAGAGATTAAGAGTGACACTGTGGCAGACAGTTTGCCAGACTTTAAACAGTTTACACCAATATAGTATATTGTAATTAGGATTATATTACATGCAAGCACCCTAGAAGTAGAGGCTAGAGCAAACTAAAGATTATGGTCAGTTGCCTATAGGCTATGCTGCAAGGTAGGTATAGGAGATTTTGCCTTGGATCTTTATCAATTATAAACAGCTAGGCTGATTTCCTATTTTATTATTTTTCAGAATGAATTGATCACAGAAAACAATTCTAGCCTATTTTATGTTCTGATTTATATCCTTATTACTATAAATTTAAGCACTGAGAATTGCTGAAATTAAGTTAGGGTTACCACAAAAAATACACACCTACCTTCATTGATATTTCACTGAAGTTTCCCGCCTGATTTACATTAAATTTACATACATGTGATTAATAAATTCATAGTAATACTCTAACTACATAGAGGACGGTTATATGTACTGACAATGGAAAATAATTTACCTACATGCAAGTTTATTTTGGATTTGTTCTGTAGGTAAGGTAAACTGACATGGATGATGCGTATTTCTAACCACAGAAAAATAAAATTTTAACAATATTTCGTGCGTTTATACTGACTAGAGAAATGAACCACATGCTGTAGTTCATCTACACCTAGCACATTACTGGAATTAACTACTTTAGCGCATAATCAACCCACAATGAGTTAAACTACAGTGTGTTGTTTGATGTCCAAAAATTATTTCTCTCAGTGTAATTTGATAATTGAACAAGCTTTAAGCTTAATATTGGCTTGTACTCATTATAAAACAAATTCGATCGATGTTTGTTTGTGAAATATTTAGAATTTGCAACACAACATCTATGATTATTAAACTGATACTACGAACTTAATCCTCTGGCAATTTAACTCGATCGAATTGGATTACTTATAAATTAATAATACTTTTACATATAAATGAAAATTGTAAAAATGAAGGTGTTAATGCTATGGAGAATAAAATTGTAAATGTAATAAATATTGAACATACTTATAAGTGATGTAACATACACTTAATATATATTATACAAGATATAAATTATAAATCTGGTAAACATATAAAATCCTATATATGTAGATATATAAATAAATACATGTTTTTAAAATGTACGTAACTTAACAAATAAGTTAAAAATGGTAATCATAATTTCTTGTGTGCACTGAATTTGTTTTACTGTGTCTAAAATAAAGTAGCTTTGTTGAAATACTATTTGCCATTGAATAATTAGTAATCCAATAATTTATATATTTTAGTTGTAACTGAAAAAAAATGTATCTTTAATCACTTGAAGAATGGCTAACGCTGTTTTTTATGAATTATAATGTTCTTAGAATGTGTTTATCAAAAGTCAAAAAAATAAATAAATAGCCAATAAGTGACTGGCAGTTTTCCGCCTTCGGCAGTTCTCCGCCTGGCAGTTTTCCGTGTACCTTGTATTCACTGTCATTAATGCAGTCTATTTTGTATGATAAGCAAGGGTGTTTGATAAGCTAATTGGAGAATCACCGATTGATATCGATAACGATCACGAATACAATTTGTACTGTGATTGGTGAGCGTCACTGAAGATTTGATTGTAGAATTTATATTGTCAAGCATTGAAAAGATGGAATTCCGATTATTATTTGGTCTATTAACCCTATTCTAAGTCGGTTAACTCATTTTTTTGGAGGACATTTCTAAAAGTGTTAAATCTTGCGTTTTGGACATATTGATTCTGTTTCCATGTATTTCTCGAAGTCTTGGAACGATTCTATCATTTCGTAGATCAAGGTATCTTTGAATTATTTGAATTATTTTTGTAAAGATAAGGACAGACTAAACGGCCAATTCGGCCATTGGTACTTAGTCCAATCCACACACAGACTTTCTGTCACGAAATTCTTACGTCAAAGTTGAAAGTAGGAGGTTGGTTCTTCGGTGCCTAAGTACGAACATTATGATAATATATTTTACCATTCATATGGAAGGTGGTCTCATCACCAATCACATTATCGTCCACAAACCGGACATTTCTTTGCTAAAACCAATGAGCAAAATTCAGCCGCCGAGGAAGATCAGAATTTAGGTGTTTGTTTCGATCGTACATCTTGTAAGAGTCTCACTTCAAATTTAAGGTTACAAATCATTTGAATTTAGATTTAGTAACATCTAATCCACTTTTTATTGCAGTGATTTGCAAATTGTCTGTAAGTGCTTCTTGAACAATCCGAACTGTGAAATAAGTGTTTTACTGAAAGTTCGCAAGCAGGTTTTCGGTATGTCACTAAAAATACAGCTAAAAGAAAACCGTTGAATCGATTCATCTGATATTTTGTACAGAGATAGAAAAAATGTTGAGAAACAAAATGTGTTTTTCCATTTTTTTGTAAGTTTCATTGTTTTTGAATTACAGCATTTGAAATTTGGGTATCGTTTTTTTGGGACACCCTGTACCTCTTGAATTTGAAAATTTAGCGAAACAAAGATATAATGTTCATAATCTCTATATGAAAAAAAAAGCTATAGTCAGTCCTATATCTGAAGTAATTATCCTAACTCGGTACGAAAGATGGTAGAAGTTTCTTCACTTGAAAATAATGGATATTGTATTGATCAGGGACATTGCATACCTGAAGGAATTTATGCAGCAAGAACAATAACTAAAAATGCTTATCCTATAGGAGTAATGAATGTTATTTTCGAAAACATAACATGACGTCCGGGACATCAATTCCACCTTGAATCCGTGGACGAAAAGAATATATTTTCAACAGAGTACGAAGAAAGTCTTCATAAAAATTAAACGGATTCTTCCCTACCCGATTGTAGCAGTGAATATTGACTCTTCAACAAAGGGATGATCTTCATCAATTGGTATTAGGATATCAAAACATTTTTGCCCAAGATAGCAACGATCTAGTCAAAAGCAGCGTGACATGACTTGTTGCGAGTCTTAAAACATGAAATCCTGACTAGCACACGTGAACCCATCAAGAAGCCAGCTTACCGAAAAAATCCGGTAGTACAGAAAAAAAACTCATCGATCAAATGCTGGAGAGTGGAGTAATAGTGCCTAGCTCCAAGCTCATGGTCTGCCCCTGCAGTACTAGTGAAAAAGAAAGACGGTTCTGAAAGAATATGTGTGGAATACAGAGCATTGAATGATGTAACCTAATAAGATGCTTCCTCACTTCCTCGGATTGATGACACATTAGATGGTTTGTCAGGATCTGTATATTACTCTTCAATGGATCTCCAATCCGGGTTCTGGCGAATAGAATTAGCCGAAGCAAAAACCAGCTTTCTCCACTGGATCAGACCTATATGAAATCACGGTTCTTCCATTCGGTGTAAGAATGTCCTTTTCAATTGGACCCAAGAATGTGAAAAATCATTCCTGGAATTAAAAGAGTCTTTAATTCATCCATGATGGCTCACCCTTATTTCACGAAAGAATTTATTCTATGCACAGATGCAGGAATGCGAGCTGTTCTTTCTCAGCTCGATCCCAAAGGACAAGAAAGGCCAATAGCATATGCAAGTAAAACGCTTAATTCCGCTCAAAGAAATTACGACACAGCGAAAAAAGAGTGTCCTGCTTTATTGTTTGGAATAAAGAAATTTCATCATTACTTAATATTATATCACTTCATTGTCGAGAAAGACCCTTATGCTCTAATTTATATGAAGGAATCTATAGGCAGAGATTCAATGCTCACACGCTGGGCAGTGTCTCTCTCTGAATATGATTATACGGTTCGTTATCGTAAAGGTAAAATCATAAAACACTCGGATGGACTATCTCGTCTACAGTGTATTGATGAAGAACATGAACCTATTGTTATTGATGATGAATCCATTATTATTGGTAATATTCAGACACCAGAAAATACTGACAAGGAGTTATACATGACTTGTTGTGAGTTACTAACAGATGGTTCTAAACCACAATCTGAGCACCTTACTTTCCTCAGGAAACTACTTCCTATAATATGGAATGAACTGGATTATCGTCCAAAACATGCATTAATCTATTATAAGAGACGGCAATTAATATTTCTAAGTCAAGCATTATAAATAATGATCAATTTGCACACTGATCCTGCAGCAGGAGCTCATCTTAGAAGAGACAGGCTATTGCCATGCTATTGCTTGATTGCATTTATCTAGAATCTAGACAAAGAATGTACTATACTTTGGATTATGAACTAACAGCTGATATTTGCAGAACTTGCTCTGTGTGTCAATCGAGTAAAAATATGCAGCCAACAATCGTGAATTCCTTCAAAGTATAACAACTACTAGACCATGGGAGTTAGTGACAAAGGACATAATGGGACCTCTCGAAACTACTTCATCTGGAAAAAAAATTATTTTCACAATTCAGGACCATTTCTCTAAATTTCTGTTTTCATTGCCATTAAAACAAATTGCAACGAATGATTTATTATACTCGGTATTAAACAGATTCATTAGTCTATTTGGTGTTCCAGAAGCGATTTTGCCTGATCAAGGATCGCAATTTTAAAGTTTAGCATTCACCACTTTCTGTGAGCAGTGGGGCATTGAAAACGCAGATCCTCTGCTTTCCATCCTCAAACAAACTGAATGAATGAGAGAAGTCACCTAACATTACGAAACATGATGAAAACCAATCTCTTGGAGGAGGATGAATGGGATCGACTTTTGGGATCTCTGGTATTATCCTACAATTCATTGCAACATTAATCTATTGCCATACGAGATGATATTCAAAAAACACAGCAAACTACCAATTGATAGAGATTAAATAAAACCAGTTGACGGTTCAGTTGAACTAGACCACCATCACGCAAAATCAGCTAAAAACATGCAAAAAAAAAAAATCAAGAGACAAAAGAAGCACTACAAAATTTTAAGAAGGGAGATTATTAACTTCTTTCATATTCTTATTTACTTCTTTCGTGTTGATCGAAGATTGAATATATTTCTATAGTTAATTTGTAAGTTCTTTGTCTTCTGGTATTATTATTATGATGATTCTTTTATTAATCAGGCATTTATAATACAATAACTATATTAGTGGAAAATGAAACACAAGTACAATACAATTCTAATATAATTAATCAATTGTTATTACACTTGATTGCACTTGCATAAAGTAAGTTATGTACGTCTCTAATTAGAAAGTATTTTCTAATATCGGTGAAGCTCAAATATTATAAATTATCTATCGGCACATATTAATTAAACATCTCAGTCAACTTTAAGGATTGATACCCAAGTGTTAGTTTTATCAATTGTTCGGGACCGAGATAGCAGCCAGCATACACAGAGTTAGACACACTCTTATACCGATAGAACCTTTACGTGATCCTAGGCAGGGACTGATTGAACTACTGAACTGAACAATTTAATGAATATTCCATCCCGTTTTATAAGATTGTCGAAGGCCATCTGAACAAAAAACAAAGGCGATTTGAATTTAAAGCTAATAATATTATTTAATGTAATCGAATTCGTGATCTTACATGATACATGAGTTAAACCTAACATCAATTCCTTGATTTGCGATTGAATAGTAATTGCATGATTATAAAGTTTATAACCCTTTAGAAGATTGTAAGATTAAAGTCTGAATAATAAGGTTATAGCTTTTCAGCGTATTAACAATTGACGATTGTTAATAGAGATCTTATAAGGCTATCTGTTCCTCCTGTAGGTAAAAAGCATTTAAATCCTATTTGGACAGGACCCTATGAAATCGAAATGAAACAAGTTATAATTAAAAATGGTTCATTGTATTTGACTCACAAAAATAGAACCAAACCATTTATTCCACCATTAATTAATATGGAAAACGATATTTCGAAATCTGAAATAGTAGAATATGATGATTCTGAACTTCTAGACGACTCAGAGCCAGAGTCTGAAAAAGAACGCAACAAGCAAACTATAAAAATAAAAAGGACTCACAATTACAATTTATGTCCTCTATTTTTTTACGAATAAAATGAATTCATCAGTAATCACTCTTACTTGGAGTCTTCCTGACATCAACTTTATGGACATCGACATACCAACTGACGAAGAAGACACCATCTTAAGAATCGACAACAAACAGACAAAATTACAAAAGAAGTTCATTGAACTTTTTCGGGGAGGAGACTCCTGAGAAGAAGGCTCTCCCAAAGAAAATTATTCAGAATATTCCTCTTCGAACTATTGATCTAAATTACGATGTCCAGTCCTTGGAACTTTTGGATAGCAAAACAATAAAGAAGAATATGAAAGAAGGTCTGACCTTCTTAGAAGAAATAAGGCAATGGAAGAAAGGAAGACAAAGTATTGACAAACCAACCACACGACTAGGAAGGACAGAAAGTTTGGGAAAACAAAAATCATATATGAAATAAGCAGACCAAAACCGTAAGGATATAAAGAAAAGAAAAAGACAAAATTCGACATACCTCAAATTCTTCCGCAGTGTAGCCCCTCTAGTGACCCAACAGTATAATTGGAAAATATTTTAAATGCTCCCCCATCTCCATCCCCTATAATACCAATCCCGAAAATCATTTTCAAAGATGTTAGCAATAGATACATTCTCATTGGAGAGATACACTTTAAGGATGCTTCTACGCAGGTGGACTTCCCTCAGGAAGTTAAAAGAAAACCCGATAGTACACAGAAAGATGACCTGTTGAAAAGGCAGATTACCTGAGAAGACAGGCTGTACTCGAAAAGAGAGGAAAACGGGAGGTTGCCAACCAAACAGCGCCATTCCGTAAGTCAAACGTATACTCTCTTAAACTTCATGAAATAGATAACAGAATAAGAAATAAATTAAGTAGGTATTTAGTTACTGTTTTGACGTAGAGAAACTATCTCTTTATTTTTTTTACTAGGTAACATATTTTTTATGACACTTGCTATTATGCTTATTTATTTTTGTTGTATTATTTTTATTATTGGAATTTTTATTAGTATTGTATAGCCTTGTTATTTTTGACCATGGCATTTATTATTGTTTAAATTTTAAAGGAATTAAAAAAAATGGTATTTTTACTACAATTACATTATTTTGCTGATACAGCAAATTTTAAGTTGGGGAGAGTGTAACGGACGTCAAATTTACCATATATTTTTCAGTTTGTTTTCAATATTGATCAAAATACTATTGAAATACTTTCAAAATACCGAAGTTACCCTAGTAGGCTAGTAAGATACTAGGCTGTAAATGACTGAACATAACCAACTAATTATGCATGCTCCAATCACTCCTAATAATTCCTTGTCATTGTATTCAATATTCTTTGCTCAATCCATAAAATAATGTAATATATAAAATTCATATTTGGAATAGTTATTATGACCTTTATTTCATTTTCAACAAATGTACATCTTTTAAAGCATATTTTAAGTTCTTCAACAAATCACTGAAATTCGTGCGCATTCTGACCGCGCAGCTTCTAATTCGGTTGCCATTTTGAGAGTGATAGACTATAATTTAAAGATTGTTTATAGAATAAATATGTATACAGGATATATTACATATATTAATTAATATTGCTCTATTTAGAACATGTAAATGTAATTATCTAATTCTTATTTGATCATATGTTTTTTCTGCCAACTGTTAGAACAAAACATGCACATACGCACAATGTCATTGTAACTAACTTTAATCTTCAATCATTTCTTTCATATGTAACCAAGTGACTTTATTTTATAATCATAATTTTCAAAATCTATTCATTAATTTTTTGGTTAAGATATGAATCTCAAAGGCAAGTAAAACTTTAAAATTAAATGTAATCAGTATAATATAATGAAACTGGCATCAATTTCTACAAGTGAGGTAGGGACATACATTAGAAAAAAACAAGAATCTACAAGTGAGTAGGGACATATATTAGAAAACGGTTTTATCGCTCGCGTGATGACAGATAATCAAATCGCACCACAGTCACTGATGAAAGTCAATAGATCTAAATGCTAGGTAAAATATTATATACCCTGAGTTATTTATATTTCAAAGTTTAATTTCATGGATTTATAAATTTTTCAACTAGCTTAACTATTAAAAGAGAATGAATCCGATTTTTTAAAAGCTAGGTACAGAAACTCATGTGTCAGGAAAACATGCTCGTATCGAAAGTATAGTGTCCGAAGCGTTTAAACATGTGGCGAATGCCGCGGAGTTTGATGCTCAAACGCACAAGTAATAGTGGCAAAAATGTTGATTTAAAGGATTTTTGGGGTGCAGTTCCATCCATGATGATAAAATGATTGTACTTTTTTGGTGTATATTGCAGGTAATCTCATCAGTTGATGACTACAACAGTGATGATGAACCGGAAATTAAAGATGACAACAATATTTTGACATATTATCTATAATGTTTAGTTTAGTTTGAGACGTAACTTCTCTTAATCAGTATAAAAATGATATTTAACAAGACCTTATTTGGAAAAATTGAATTTTGACTAATTCGCACTTTCGACTACAATTTTGGGGATCGAAAATAAGGTTTCCCAACGTCCAATCGATGGCGCTTTTTTTGGTTAATCTACATAATATATGGGAGGTCTGAACCCAATTTCAGCTTGTAACCATTTTTTTCCCCACAAATGGTGATCTTAGAGATCTCCCCTACTAATGGGGAAGGTGCGAAAATGTTCATTTTTAGTTTTACCAATACATCTAAAGATTGGTACAAGTTGTTTTCATCCAGAAAATATGATAACAATCTGTGGGTTAAGGGCCAAAGGCTTGCAACAATAGCGTGAAACTGAACTGTTAATAAACGGGCACACACGTGTGCAACTGCTGTGTGTTCAGAGATCTCGACACACACTTTTTGAGTGTCACACACAAAAAGAGCGATCGCTCCGGGAGCGAATGCATGTGTGACACTGCTGTGTGCCAGAACAATATATTTAGCGCATAATTGAGTTACAGCTTAAATAATTTAGTATTTTTGATGGGTATTAGGATTGGTAGGTTAAATAAAGTTTTTACCAACAGGGTAGAAGGATATATTCACGAGATAGTTGATAAATTTGGGGAAGTTAAAGCCTGGAAAAAAACAGTGAAGATTTGGAAATTAAAAATTAATTCTACAGTAAAATAGATGTAACATTTAGTAATTTAAACATCATTACAATACGAATCTTATAAAAATAGTAGAAATATTTAATTCATTGATAATATTACAGATTTTGAATACAGCGAAACTCCCGAGTTCATAACTCAGAGCAACTTCATATTTTGGGTGCACTATAGATAGTTTGTTATGATTAAAATCTTAAGAAAACCATAGTTATTGAGGGATAACTTGACGTATGTTATTTTCTATAATTTAAACATGGAAAACACTTCAAAAATGAAGTGTATTTCATATTCAGGTCCTTCATTTATACTCGAGTGGATCATAACTCAGGAATTTTACTGTATTACCTAAGCAATATATTATAAAAACGAATATTTCAACAATATTTATAACATCTACGATTGGATAGCAGTCACCTCAGTTTAAAGATTAGGGGAGTCAGTTGTGTGTTATTATTTTTGCAAGTGAATGGTGCGTGCCGTCAGCAATCTTGAACCAATCAGCGACTCCCAGAGTCACCTGATTGTGAAAAGTGTAGACATACCAAGATTCTAGATAAAAACAAATAACAATAAGAAGTTAATACATATTTAAAGATAGTAAGAATACATCAGAAAATAGTTCTACATTTTTAAACAATTTAAGGAGAAATGATTACAAATATTGGACAGAAATTTGTTTTAATCAGCAACTCTACAATGGCTAAATCAATACATCAAAAATTTGGAGATGTCTGTGGAGACGATTTCTCACGAGTCAAGATGGCAATTCATCAAGATTCTGAATTCATTCAAAAACTGAGTTTAGGTTTGTCTTAAACTTTGTTTTATTAGGGTTGTGACAAAATGCGTTTGAAATCATAGATCCTGAAAATATTATAGACCGATTGAATTTTCGAATGAGATATTCTTTAAGATTATAAAACGCACATTGTCACAACCCTAGTAATTATCTAATCAAATTATTCGATTTAAATTATACTATCATTAAGCTGTAAATAAATGTAATATATTTATTTAGTTAAAATATCAATACTATATAGAAACAGTAGTAAATTTTTCCGCTCATGACGTCACGCACCGCCAGTCTCTTCTTCAACGCTATTGGTCAGTTTAAAAACGATGTCTCCCATATGAGATTGGTCTACTCCCCTAATCTATACTGTGCAGTAGGGTGGATCGAAAAAGGGGGGTTTTGTCAATTTTTTGGATAATTAATATTAATGTGGCACTATGATATTTTTTTGTTACTGTTTGTAATATACGATGTGTTAAAATCTGAAAATTTTTAATTAAATTGCAATATTTGAAGAAAATTAAATATTTTTTTCTTCGACAAAAAAATCGTTTTACAAATCAATCACTCTTACCATTATATAATAATACTATAGATGCATATAAAACCCTATGATTATTTCGATGATGATTGTAATATTTTTAAAGGTTCCACAATGAAAGTCAATTTTCCGTTTATTTATCTAATATTATTAAATTTATTATTTTTCCACAAAATAAAAAAATAATTCCAATGAGTGATACACACAAAATATTATATTGCTTCCATTATAATATGGAAAAAAACATAGTAAATATCCCTTTATTCGTTTAGTTCTTCTTTCCACTTCTCTGACTTTTTTATTCTGAAAGAAAAAAATATCTAAATATTGTGTTAATAATCATAATTTATTTTTCATTATAATTATTTTTCGTTTTAATTTACCTCTCACAGTGAAGTCCTTCTTGCTATTAAATGAAGGAATGTTTTGTCTTGATTTGGTTCTGCTTCTTATGAATCCATCTCTCTTGTCTGGACCACAAACTGCCAGTGAAGCATCGGTGACCCGTTTGATACACCTTTCTACTGCTTGTGTGTGACAAGGGTAGTTTGGCAGGTGTAATGCGTGTTTTTGACTTATGAACTCTTCTATTTCATCATCAGAATATTTCATTGTCATAGGAGGTTCTGTCACTTGTGTCTGCTGCCAATTAATCAAATTTATATAATCAGAAGCTTGAAAATTTAAATTTGGTATCTTGAAGTTGCGAATACTTTTCCCTTTGTATTCACTACGAGCCTGCTTTATTCTTCTCCAGGCAAGCTCCCTGATACAATTTCTTTCATCATTTAGCATACAGATGAGAATGTTTTCTACGTGTGCAAAGTAAGCATTACGTTGAAATACTGGGAAAACAATAGCTTGGGTCTTTGTGTCCAACAATTGTAAATTCTGAATTGTGCTGAAGATGTTGCGAGCTCCATCCTGTGAAGAAGAGTGACATTTTATTCTGAACCAGCATGGAGCATACACTTTCATAATGAACAGGACGATAGCCTTAAGCTTTGCAGTTGGATCAATTGTTGAAATGTACAGACGAAGCACCCTATTTGCAGTCGTCAACCATCGTGCATGCGTCATCTTTCCTGGACTCCTGTGAGCCATTTCAACAGTGCATGTGCCTTCAGATATTGATTTAACTATATCAAACAGATATTTCTGATCGGTGCTGAGATCCTTTTTTTCAATGGAAATCAAATTACTCTGAATTGATTCGAATGGAACGATAGGTAGACTCGCATTTATCAAGTTTCTTTCCAATTGGGCCAATGAACCCTCGAGGTCCTGTTGTTTTTCCATCCAAAGAAGTGATGAGATGACGCAGTGGAAGTTCATTAGCATGGAGCTGACAAACAAACCAATGTAACGGTCTATTTAATTTTTCTTCCATAATTCGTATAACACCTCCCTTAACTCCTGTGTTCACTGCTGTTCCATCGCATCCTATAGCTAGTAGTTGATTTGTTGGGATATTTTTTGTTCCGAAATATGTTAATATTTCATTAGCGATCGTCTTTGCTGTACCAGATTCTATTGCCAGATGCCCTACATATTTTGAGCTGGGTTCTTCTACTAATGAAATATGCTCCTCAACAATCACTTTTCTATGGTAAGATTTCCCTATTGGCTTCATAACATAAGTACTGTCTTTTCTACCATCAAAATAGATAGAAGACAATGGCTCATGATGCAAATCTTCTTCTTGCAGCAGTAAGCGTTGTTTAGCTCGCTCTCGTCTAACCTTCAATCTGTCGACTACCAATGAAGCATCTTTCCTTGATTCTGAGGATAGATCCCTAAACACTGAACTGGTAATTAGAGCAGCAGCTCGATCTGATATTCCAGTACGGTCACAGGCCAATGCAAATTCAGATAACCTTAGTCGTTTGCAAGGAGTTTTAGTTCCAGCTTTCTTGCTTTCATGTCTTCGCTTTGTTGATAGGGAAAACTCATATTCATCAGACATGTCTTCTACACAAGAAGATTCCGTTTCTGTGTTAGACAACGAAGAAATGACTTCTGCTTCAGCCGTTGAAGTTGAAGGTTGACTTCGCAAGTGACGTCGAGCTGCTCTTCGTGTAATCTTAGTTGACTCTAATTGGTCAACTTTACCGATAGCCATTTTCCTATCAGTTCTTTGGTCACTTAGAAATAATTGTTCCAATAATGGGACCTTTTTTTCTTTACAGCAGTGGCATTTTTTTAAAGATGATACATTTGCAACAGGCAATGTCAAACAATTGTTCTGAATCTTTCTTGAACAAGTTGCATTTAGTTGTGAATGTTGCCTCGTTTTTCCTATTCTTGAAATTTTTCATTATAGCTTGATATTTATTATAATAGTTTAGCATTCGCTTTTTAACAGACTTCAGTAACACAGTAGGGATAGATGCTTTGTTCCAAATAGTAATTATTTTCTCTGCTACATTCGTCACAATTTGGTGAATTGGTGGATCCCATTTACTCTGATGTTTTTCATTTTCACGTTCAAACAATATATGCTTAATCATGTCCTTGTAGGTTGGTAGAACTCTTTCCCTAATAGGACATAATGCACCAAATAGTAGGCAATTACTATCTTCACGTGTTCTCAGTTTCAAAGACATCTTGCAAACGAAATATTATTTAATATGAATTGAAAAATAATAAGAACTCTGAAATATAAGAAAATATTGTTGCATTAGCACATAGTAGGTTCACAAAAACTATAGGCAGGTATTTAAATAAATTTCATACCAAATAAAACTAAAATAATGATATCACGTGCCAAGACACCGCACATCCGACCCTAGTGAGATAAGGTGTGTTACTGCTCCAACCATGGAAACACGCTAGCACTCGACGACTAAAATTGCATTGAGGAACCTATAAAACCTAACCAAATACTTAGAAATTTTGACAAACATCTCCTGAAACTAGAACAATTATATAATTAATAGTGCTTTATTGAATAAACATTTATTTTTGCAATAAAAAAATTATTTATCCTAAAAACAGTGAAAAATGACTTTTTTTAAATTTTCAATGGTCTTGATCAAGGAACCTATAAAAATCGTTATTACACGAAATAATTTCTTGAGAGCTAATTCAACAATAAGATGCAAATTAATAACACAGTGCATAAATAAACTTCGAAAAAAGTGATTTTCGATCCACTCTACTGTGCAGTCACTAACGCGCGCGTGCCGAAATTGAAACGCAGGCAACTGAGTGACAATCAGCAGTGCGGGCACAGAGTATACGTGTGAACACTTTACTGAAAAACAGTGCCACACACTGCGTTCGAGAAGCAATTTGGGCACGTGTAAACGCCGCTTAAAAACACTATTCAGATTGCTCGAAACATTTTAGCTCCTACTCAGATTCTTGTTTTCTATTTTATTATAAACATACGTTAAAATATATGAATTTCATTAACCTTTTTTCCTGAAAATTAAACATAAGCCCCCCTTATTAGAAGTAAAAGAAAATGTAGCTCTGACCGTTATTTATATAAAAATAAACCCGTTTTTATGTACGTTTGTAATTTGTGACGTCATGGAACCCCTCTCTCTGATTGGCTGATACGATTTGGCTTAAATAATTATTTAGTTTCAATTGAGTTTTATCACGATCTTCCTTCCTTGTCTGTGACTAATAAAAACTGTTTCATAATAATAACAGAGGGAAGAAAGCTCACAAAAATATTGAAATCAATTATTAATAATATTTTATTGTTTTGCTGCATCAGTTTAATGAAAAAAAGGCAGGATCCCTAAAATTAGGTACCTACTTATGTAATTAATATTCTTTATAACTGCTTATTTTTCTACTTTTTACTCAAAGGAATGAGGTACATTTTTGAAATCACAGCGAACGTTTCGGTTAAATTTTATAAGGATTTAAAAACAGGGGGGCTCGTGACCGGAGGGGGGGGGGCTTATGACCTACACCCCTCTTGACCGGGGAGGGGGCTCATGACCGGGGGTGACCGTAAGTTATGACCTACACCCGTAGGTTTTTTAATCCTTATTTACCTATATTATTTAATCCTTATTGATACTTTTGTAGTTCATTACTGATTAAACTTAAAAAATATGTAATATTGGGATGAAGTGTGCAGTACAATAAACTAGCGAATACAACAAATTACATTGGCAGCTCTCAGTTATTTCTATCTAAGTAGTTCTTCAATTGTTTACCTAGGTAAATAAGGATTGAAAAAACAGGGAGGTTGGGGGCTCTTGACCGGGGGGGGGGGCTTATGACCGTCCCCCCCCTATTTTTTCAATCCTTATTCACCTAGTTAAACAAATGAAGAACTACTTAGATAGAAATAACTGAGAGTTGCTAATGTAGTTTGTTGTATCCGCTAGTTACTGCAAGCTACATGCTAGTTATGAATCCGTAATGAACAACTAAAGTGTCAATGAGGATTAAATAAAATAATAAAGGTAAATAAGTATTAAATAACAGTGGGGGGGGGGGTCCTGAAACTACTATAGATAATTTATTTCTTACAAAAATCGTGTTAAGAAAGAGAATGTGACCGAATGGTTGATTGTGAGTGCTAAATTAATTTATTTTCTTGAGTTTCTCTTTTATTCAAATAATCGTGAGAGAAGTTGCAAAATATTGAATGAGACCAGAGCCTCCTTATTTTATAATCTAAAGTTCTAAACAATCCACAACTTTTGGGCCTAAGTCGAATGTCTTCCTCACACAATGCCTCTTGAGTATACAACTATGCTTTGCTTCCATTGTAACAACACATCGCCTGAATATTCTCAGGATATACTGATTTCTAAAGGGAATACTAAGGAGAAATAGAGGAAAGGATTCTCCTCTTTACCATGAGAGATTGTATGACTTTGCCTCTAAGTTTGTGTCAGATTGGTATCTTCTGAAAGTTGCAGCATCAGGTACAAAAGAATTCCCTCTTTCAAAACTTACTTCGGACAATAAAGTTCACGAGTAGACAGTTTTTAATGCGTGTTGCAGATTGGAGACTTCTTAATAGTCCGACGGCAAACCAGTCTGACAGTTGCATCTTTCTGCGTGTTTTTATGATTAAAATAAAAACATTTGATTAAATAGGTATACTTAATTAATAACTAATCTAAATAATAAAATAATTTTTCGTTTCTTTCATTTTTAAAATTTTATATTACTCTTTTATTTTGCTTTTTCTAATATTAATTTAAGATGCAATCCTTCATTTGATTTCATCATTTAATGTAGTTTGTTGTGCACACTTCATAATTGTTTAAGGGGACCGTCCGTAAATTTTGTAAACAAATTTATTAATAAAGCTACGGTTATGAAACTTGGTTCCTAAATATAAAATTGAATAATATTATGTTTTTGTTCGTGGCATTTTTTCGATTGGACACATAGAAAACAAGTTATTCGAATTTCGAACTGGGTATTCAAACATGTACTTCTAATACAGTTTTTGTAGCTACGGGTTTGCGGTTTTTTTCATTCGATTCTCCTGGTGATTCTCTACAAAAGCCTGAAGATCGACTTTTGAATTTCGAATTAGTTTACGAAAAATTTGATTTTTCGTGAAAAAACTAAAATTTTCAAAAAAAAAAAAAATTATATTTCTAAAAAAAAAAATTGTATTTCGAAATTCAAAAATCGATCCTCAAGCTTTTGTAGAGAATTACCAGGAGAATCGAATGAAAAAAACCGCAATGCTCTAGCTTCAACCAAAAAAATGTGCGGGGTTTTGAATTACAAGATTTGTAGATCTCAAAATTAGTAGGAATTTCCTTTCAAAGTTTGATGATCTGACACGCAGCATCCATCCACTTCGAAGGTTTAGGGATAACTGAGCAATCTTTCTTTGCATTCATTGATGTGGGCGTTATATAGTGGTAGGTTAGATACCAGATATAGCGAGATAATTAATTATTACGAATTATAATTGGCTGAGAGATGGTTTTTAGAGTACATATCGACTCCCTATCCCCCGGCCCACTTTTCCCTTTCTCCCTCTCCCCAGGGGGTTAGAGTTATACGAGACTTCTGATATTTTGCACACACTATAAGAAGGTTATAAAACAACTATTTACACAATAAAAAAATAAGATAAAATTTTGAGATTTCTTCGCGGACGGTCCCCTTAAGTTGAATCAATTTTGCCACCAATTTGAGTAGAGAAAAAGCGCGGGAAGTTGAGAACCAATCAGAGATCGACGAAGGTTCATGACGTCAGGCAGATCGAAATAATCAGGAAATACTGAATTAGATATGGCTTCTTCTCTTTGAAAATGCATATACATTTTTTTAGGGGGGGGGGGGGAGAAAGTGAGGACTAGACCAAAATATATTCGTATTGACTGGTTTAATAACCCTCTGCCGCCATCGAAAGATGCCACTTTACAAGAAGTAAATGTTTTCTGAATGTGAGGTTTTCATAAATAGTCATATTTATATAACATCCAAAACTTTTGTCAATAATATGTTTAGGTAGTTCACAATAATTATATGTGCAGAAATCAGGAATTTATGTTAGAATTTCAAACTTAAAGGGGTTAACAATTACATCAACTACAGCTTCCGTTAAATTGAAAAGATATTAAATATAGTGAACAATATTATTAAAAATAATTGTTTTACAACCATTTTTAATTAAGAATGAAACCTTATGATGATTTTCCTCATAAAGAAAAGATTTTCTCGATAGACTAATTAAAACGCATTTATTTGAAAGGTAAATTATTGTCAATTGACATTTCGGATTATTTAAGAAAAAGGTATTATCTCTTGCATGATTCATTTAAATTTCAGTTGGTCATCTCTCTACTTACTAACCTACCTATTTGAATATTTATTATGTTACAAGAATTGTGCAGTTATTCAAATATATAATAAATATCGTACACTATGAAGTTATATAATTATATAGATCAATTGAAATAATTCTATTAAGATAGGCGATTGTTTATTTTTTCTAGAAAGTTGCCAGAGAGGTTCTACTTTTCGTCAAATGTCAGTAGGAAATTATTCACTTATAATATTTATTATAGAAAATTTAAATTATACATACATGTTGCAAAAGATACAGTATGGACCACGAAAATGTTTCCGCTTTTTCAAATAGTTTTAAATCGTTAGCCAATGGACGAAAAAACTGTATCTTGGTGTCTTTTTCTCCGTCTCTTATTTTACTACTTATTAACAGGTATTTTTTTTTAACTGATGGACATAGTTTAAGAACAGGTAAGCAAAGGGTGAGGGTGATTATTTTTGTCATTGCGCGAAGGTTATTCTTAGAGCTAACTCTGTGATTTTACTTAGGTACTAAAAGGCAGTGAATAAAAGGAAAAAAAAATTATAATGGTAGAAATTTTGATACAGGGTGCTTACACTGCTTCCTTAGAAACTTTTTTTGAAATAGAACAACTCCAGTGACATTTCTGATATCATTGAATTTTCACTTTATATTCTCTGAAAAAATATTTTCCATGATTTCTAAATAAATTTTTTATGCTCTGAAATATGCTTTATATTCTTTTAAAATATGCTATATATTCTTTTAAAATAAGCTTTATATTCTTTTCATGTTCAATTATGCTTTTTATGCTCAATCATGCTTTTTATGCTTAATTAATAAAAGTGCTGTAATTCGATTAATAAACATGATAAGGAATATTAGCAGGCTCCTTAAATCAGAATTGAATGTAATTCTCACGTTTCGGTGCAATAAAAATCTCCGAAGAGTGTAAATGAATCTTTTAAACTAAAATCAAAACACATTTGTTCAATGTGTACACAGTACATCGTCTGAAAAAGTTCAGTTACAGTAATATTGGGTTAATAAAACGGATAAGTTTTGAATTTTAACTAAGTTACGTTGAACAGTGTTACGATTAAATGTAAACACATTTTGTAATATTTAGGGCTGGGACAATATGCTTTTAGAGATATGCTTTATATGCTTAATATTATTTTTATGCTTTAGAATATGCTTTAAATTATGCTTTTTATGTTTTAAAATATGCTTTTATGTTTTAAATAATGCTTTATGCTTAAAAACATGCCTTTTATGCTCAATAGTATGCCTGCTGATATTCTCTATATTTTATTTAATCGGGATGTTTCTATATCAATAACGGCAATGATTATTGGTAAACTTAAGTTTTTTATTTATATACTGTAACTAACATCTTTCTAACAACAACGATACTGAAAATTAACAGGAACAAACTAACGAAAACAAACAAGGAATACTGTAACTGAATACTTACTGTAAGCAAACAAAGAAATCTTAGTTTTCATTACATTTTCACATGTGCTGGTTTAGATTTTCAAAATAAAAACTACGCCTGTTATCAGCTAGTACAGATTTGTAGACTGAAAATATATTCTCTGCATCACAAGATACGACAAGACTGTACTGCTGAAATGCGGTCAAATTAGATATGGAGAGATACTCGATAAATTCTGTATCCATCACATCTAATCTTCCTGATAAAATAGAGTTTAGATCTTTTACAGTTGAGAAACTCTTATTCTTTTTCAATATTGACATCAATTTATCATAATAAGTTTTATCATACATACTCTGGAGCTTCTCTTCGACTTTACCAATCAAATTTTTAACAGACTGAAATTCAATTGAATATTAATTAAGTAGTCTGATATCTATATAGTTATTGCTGTAAAACTGAATGTCATTTAACCCTTTAACGAAGGGGTAACGCAGTTTTTTTATAAATTGAAATGTGTTAATAACTAAACAATATTTCAGTAAAGTTAAAAAACACATATATTGCCAATAAGTGACTGGCAGTTTTTCGAACACCGCGTTTTGCATTCAGCGAATGTGAGTACCAGTATTTCAATGTATTTCTATTGGTGGGCGAAGATCGATGATCACAACAATCGCTGCATGCAAAACGTACCTTTAAATTACGTATTGCATTTAGCGATTGTTCCGATCATCTCCCAGCGAGTAACGCTGAGCAGTATTTCAATGTATTAATTCTAATTCCTATTGTTGGGCGGGGCAATCATCACTGCTTGCAAAACCTACCTTGAGAACTCAATGAATTCCTTTACGATAGTATGTATGAATTTTGTATAAATTAAAAATACTGGAATTTTTAGTATTGTGATCAGAAATTGGAAATTCTTTAATACAAATTCATCAAGATCTAATTATTTGGTCTGTTGCAAGTAATTAATAAGAGCTCTATGAATTGAGTTAATCAAATTTAATTCGATAAACATGAAATCATCCTTAATTGGCTTAAATATAATCTTCTGAGGAATCTTCTGAAAGAAGAAAACTAATTTAAAAATACAACCCCTGAAGATATCAAGGTTATATTTTATTGATGCTAGACCAATTTTATTAGGGATTTTTAACTTCACTGCAACTTATTAAAGTTTCAACGTAAAACTTCTCGATTTAATGCAGTGTTAACTTTTGACTCACGAACCATTTTCTCTCGTTTCAAATTGGTATCATTTTTCTCAGAAGAATCTCTATAACTGATGCCATCTGACAATTTAATGAAATCATTCCTAAAATATATTTTACAGAAAAATCTTTATCGATTCTGTATGAAATACTTTCCTATTTAGATGCATGCTATGAGCGTATGTAATTCAAATTTATTTACTGTTATAAAATATTAAAGAGTAATTTTGATTAAATAAGTAAATAATTTTAGAAACACATGTGCAAGCTCACATTCTTCAGCGAAATAAAGAAATATTTATTCTTTAGTCTTAACCATTTATTATATCAAACTGCTAAGTTGTTAGCGAATAATATCGTGAAAAACAATGATATTTCAACAACAAAATTATGTTTTTATAATATAAATATTATGCAAGTGAAATGATACATCTATTAAATGTAAAAACAATGTCCTATTAACTGCAGAGTTCTATTCTTCAAAGTCATGGAAAATAACCACTCGCTGATTATTTATTCATTAGTGAAAAGTGTTCTAAGTGGCTCTAGAATAAGAGGTACTAATTAATTTAAAAGAGTAAGCGCAGAGAAAATAAGACTTGTAAGAATATTCTCACAGTTGCGAGTCTTTTGTTAGTTGGGAATGTTGACATTTACCATTTCGGTGTCTGTTGAAGTGATGGTAAACAAGTCTAAGATTAAACTTTTATTGCATTCCTTAGCTTGTGTCTACTTATAAATATTAAAGAGATGATGAAAACAAACTCTGGAATTGGACGGTAATTAAAATGTTGAATGGGAAATTGTTATAATTTGAAGAGAACTCATGGTTTAAATGTGATATTTTAGGTACTGATTTAGCAACCAAACTTTGTCGTTAATTGTGTTCTTTTTTTATTTTTTTCATATGAATAATGAGCTTTATATTGAAATAATGTCTCGATGATTATTTGTAATTTGCAGCTTTGTATGTAATATCCAATGTCATTTGTCTTTTTTCATAAGTAACTATAATAACCTAGTACCTACATTGATGCGGAATTAAAGAACTCATTTTATTAGTATAGCCACTTTGAAATTTCTTTCAGCATCTCCCAATTTAAAGTTTGAAGTAAAAAGTGATGAACTAGTTTCAAGAGATAAAAATTAACAGCAGAAGTTTGTCTGTTGAGCCACCGTTTGAGAAAACAATTCTTGATTTAAGTACTTGGGGAGTTTCAAGAGGAATAAATAAAGAGGAATACTGTTAATAAATGGTTTCGCTAAACAGATGCAATAGTTAGCTTACTTTGAATGATATTTTGGATATCTTGTTTCATATCAACTTTAATTTGATATATACATTTAAACTTACATTAAAGTTCACAAAACTTACGGCAGGTTGAAAGTCTTCTCCAGCCCGAAATTGAATTAAAGATTTAATAATAACTTAATTGAGATCCAAAGGGAGAAAGATGTAAAAGGATTCGTCGAAATTTTTGAATGGCTGTACGAGATTTAATTTTTTTTCTTAAACTATATCGAAGCCAGAACGCTCTTAGTTCTTTTAAACACAATGATGGAAAATTGATGTTTCGTTGCTTTTTTTAGATAATGTGACACAGAAACTCGATAAGGTAAATTAAATCTCTTTATTATTCTTTCTTGATCATTTCTAGCCAAAATAAACTACAAACATTTCTCAAATGAGAGTTTATTTTTATCACCTCGATCGATTATGGTCACGTGTTTTTAAATCATTTCCGATTTATACTTATATCTTATGTAAGTTATCTTTATAAGTTATAAACTACAAAAGTGTAGGACTAATGGGGTGTAAGTTATCTCTATCTAAGTAGCTTCTCTCAGTTATACCTATTTAGGTAGTTACTATCAGTTAAATCTATCTAATAGGTTGAAGCGTTCTTTCAACTTTGTAGAGTTGGGTTTCAAGTTAGGGGGGAAAGTTGTGGAGCTGCATAAAAGCGATGTGTGCCATCTTTCAGACCCCTAGGTCGATTCCTTGATGTTTCGAGGGTCGTTTGAAAATTCGTAAAATACGAAAAAATTGCATATTATTTAAAAAAATTCAAAAATTATATATATTATTCTTAAAAGTCAGGATAGATTAATATATATATATATAATAACCCATTGAGAATATCTGACCAAAATTTAAAAGCTCTATCTTTTTATCTTCATTGTTCGAGGTCCAATATCATGAAAAACAGCAAAATAGAGAAAAAGCGGATAATTAGAAAATTCACCAAAATTATATATTTATAATTTGTGGGTTGGTATAAGTAAAAAATCAATCTTAAAACTTATCAATAATGTATTTTTAGAATTTCAGAGTTCTATTTTATCATCTTCATGGTGAATACATTTGTGCTCTATAAGAAAATACGTGCAAAATTTCAATAATGTTTGTTTAGTACTTTTTATGAAATTAAAGATTTAGATAACTTGTTCTTGCCTACCCTTATATTTTTGCCCCTACTGTATTAATGGGTCCGATTATACAACAGCTTTGATAGCTGAGTACAGTGGGACAATGCCAAAGATATAAGATAGATGCTCAACTTGATAGGGCACATGCAAAAATAATAACAGCCAATCAGAAGCGATCAGTAGCACACGTCACACCAAACATTAATAAACGTACGACCCCCCGCCCCCCTTGAAATTCACAGAAGGATAATCTTTAGTCTTAACGTGTGAAGTCATTAGATATATGAATATTTTCTACTGATTAGGGATCAGAGTACTAATTACTTTATTATTAATTAAGTTTACAAGATCGCATATGCGGTTCAATTTAGTATTTTGAATATAATCTACCTTCTATTCGGAGAATAGTCATAACTAGGTATACCAAGCGTGGGGTACGGTCAAGAGCCCCCCCGGTCACGAGCCCCCCCTCCATGTTTTGTAATCCTTATTTACCTAGTTAAACAAATGAAGAACTACTTAGATAGAAATAACTGAGAGTTGCTAATGTAGTTTGTTGTATCCGCTAGGTTGTTGTACTGCACACTTCATGATTGTTTAATGACCTGGCAGGGGGGTTCGGGGGGCGTCACGCCCCCCGATATATATATATTTTATGTCTTATCAGTAATGAACTACAAAAGTGTCAATAAGGATTAAATATTATAAGTAAATAAGGATTTGAAAACAGGGGGGCTCATGACGGGGGGGCTTATGACCTAGGGGGGCTCATGACCGGGGGGCTTATGACCTAGGGGGGCTCATGACCGGGGGGGGGGCTCATGACCGGGGGGGCTTATGACCTACACCCACCAAGCGAGTATGAACAAAGACAATATAAGATAGACGCTCAACTCCATGTTATAAAATACAGAGCATGTTTGCACTGACGTCAGCACTCTGACCCAACTCCTAACCAATTAGCGTTAAGGTATACCTACAACTTAGTGTCGTCTAAGACAATATCCTACCTATATAGGTTTATTCTCGCTTGGTATACCTAGTTATGACTATTATCCGAATAGAAGGTAGATTATATTCAAAATACTAAATTGAGCCACATATGCGATCTTGTAAACTTATTAATAAAAAAGTAATTAGTTCTCTGATCCCTAATCAGTAGAGAATATTTATATTTCTAATGACTTCACACGTTAAGACTAAAGATTCTTCTTCTGTGAATTCCATGGGGGGGGGGAGGGCGGGGGGTCGTACTTTCATTATTGTTTGGTGACGCTTCTGATTGGTTGTTATTATTTTTGCATGTGCCCTATCAAGTTGAGCGTCTACCTTATATTGTCTTTGGTATGAACCTATATAGCTAGCATATTGTCTTAGACGACACTTAAGTTGTAGGTATATCACTTCAACAGACACCGAAATGGTAAATGTCAACATTCCCAACTAACAAAAGACTCGCAACTGTGAGAATATTCTTACAAGTCTTATTTTCTCTGCGCTTACTCTTTTAAATTAATTAGTACCTCTTATTCTAGAGCCACTTAGAACACTTTTCACTAATGAATAAATAATCAGCGAGTGGTTATTTTCCATGACTTTGAAGAATAGAACTCTGCAGTTAATAGGACATTGTTTTTACATTTAATAGATGTATCATTTCACTTGCATAATATTTATATTATAAAAACATAATTTTGTTGTTGAAATATCATTGTTTTTCACGATATTATTCGCTAACAACTTAGCAGTTTGATATAATAAATGGTTAAGACTAAAGAATAAATATTTCTTTATTTCGCTGAAGAATGTGAGCTTGCACATGTGTTTCTAAAATTATTTACTTATTTAATCAAAATTACTCTTTAATATTTTATAACAGTAAATAAATTTGAATTACATACGCTCATAGCATGCATCTAAATAGGAAAGTATTTCATACAGAATCGATAAAGATTTTTCTGTAAAATATATTTTAGGAATGATTTCATTAAATTGTCAGATGGCATCAGTTATAGAGATTCTTCTGAGAAAAATGATACCAATTTGAAACGAGAGAAAATGGTTCGTGAGTCAAAAGTTAACACTGCATTAAATCGAGAAGTTTTACGTTGAAACTTTAATAAGTTGCAGTGAAGTTAAAAATCCCTAATAAAATTGGTCTAGCATCAATAAAATATAACCTTGATATCTTCAGGGGTTGTATTTTTAAATTAGTTTTCTTCTTTCAGAAGATTCCTCAGAAGATTATATTTAAGCCAATTAAGGATGATTTCATGTTTATCGAATTAAATTTGATTAACTCAATTCATAGAGCTCTTATTAATTACTTGCAACAGACCAAATAATTAGATCTTGATGAATTTGTATTAAAGAATTTCCAATTTCTGATCACAATACTAAAAATTCCAGTATTTTTAATTTATACAAAATTCATACATACTATCGTAAAGGAATTCATTGAGTTCTCAAGGTAGGTTTTGCAAGCAGTGATGATTGCCCCGCCCAACAATAGGAATTAGAATTAATACATTGAAATACTGCTCAGCGTTACTCGCTGGGAGATGATCGGAACAATCGCTAAATGCAATACGTAATTTAAAGGTACGTTTTGCATGCAGCGATTGTTGTGATCATCGATCTTCGCCCACCAATAGAAATACATTGAAATACTGGTACTCACATTCGCTGAATGCAAAACGCGGTGTTCGAAAAACTGCCAGTCACTTATTGGCAATATATGTGTTTTTTAACTTTACTGAAATATTGTTTAGTTATTAACACATTTCAATTTATAAAAAAACTGCGTTACCCCTTCGTTAAAGGGTTAAATGACATTCAGTTTTACAGCAATAACTATATAGATATCAGACTACTTAATTAATATTCAATTGAATATAATATTTCAACAAATCTACTTTATTAAACACTCAGTAAACCAAACTTCAGTACACATAAGAATTTTATGATTGTCATTTTCAACTCATTTGCTAAGTCACGTACATTTTAAAAACATGTTCAGTTACGTTTATCTATTCTACTGACGTCAGCAATGTAGCCTTTGGTTCGGAAGCAAACTTTAAACCCCGTGTACTGGTTTGTGATTACTAGCTAATTAGATATTCTTACAATTATATTTAATTAAATTATACAAAAAATTAAGTGAATGTTAAATCTACTTATATTATATGCAAGTTCAATATTTATTACATTTATTTATTCTCCATGTCATTAACACGACACCTTCACTTTTACAGTTTTCAATTATATATATGTAAAAAGCATTATTAATTAATATGCAATTCAATTCGATAAAGTGAAATCATCAGAGAATTAGGTAGGTAATAGATGTTGGGTTGCAAATTCTAAAATATTTCACAAACATTGATCAAATTTGTTTTATAATGAGTATAATCGAATATTAAGCTTGAAGGTTTGTTCAATTCTCAAATTATAAACACAAAACGAAATAATTAGACTCTGAACCCGTTATGAACTGATGATGTAAAGATGCGTTGTCTAAACGGGGACTTTTCAATAGTCCGACGCCCAATTAGTCCGACAGTTCCATCTTTCTGTGTTATTTTTCGTTTTATTTTTTGTTAAAAATAAAAAATATATGATTAAATACTATGATTAAACTAATAACTAATCTAACTAATAAAATAATTTTTTTAAATTTTATATTACTCTTTATTTTGCTTCATTTCTAATATTAATTAATGATGCAATCCCTTACTTGATTTCATCATTTAATGTAGTTTGTTGTATCCGCTAGTTTGTTGTACTGCACACTTCATGATTGTTTAATGACCTGGTAGGGGGTTCGGGGGGCGGCACACCCCCTGTATATACATGTATTTTATGTTAAATTAGTAATAAACTAATGGGGTGTCGGACTACTGGGGCGTCGGACAAGTGGTGCGTCGGACTAGTGAGGCGTTGAACTACTGAATAGTAACCGTCTAAACAAAGAACTGTATTCTGTCCCTAATATAATTTATTCTATGTTTCTTCTCTTAGCATTTTCTAAGAATTGTTATAGTTTTTAATTTCTATATTGTATTTAATTTATTTCTATGATATTTACATAATAATGTATTTAATATATTTTTCTAATCAATTTGTCTACAATCAACTATTATTTTTATTTCGTGTCCTAAGTAAAATTGAATGTCTCCTTAACGAAGAGCGAACGGCTTTTTAAGAATTAAATGTCATTATTGACTAAATTAATTAAATTGCCAGTAGGTAACTGGCAGTTTTCCCCTTTCTGCAATTTTCCGCCTTGCAGTTTTTTGTGTACCCATAACGGACCTTAAGTACGTCTACACGGGGTTTCTATAGTCGTTGAAGCGAGTGACGCGCCTTGCTTTCTTCGAGTTGTTTCCCTTTTCCAGACTTCCGACCACATCAGGTGAAAGGAGGTTCCAAAAGCTCGTAAATATCATTCGCAATTACAAAACTTTATGATTCAATTCATAGGATAAACTTGACCAGAAACTTTGACGAGTCAATAACTTCTTCCAATATTGCTGACAAATGTTAACTTATCACAAACTTGAATAAGAAATGATTAAGAGTTTTGGTAGATTGTATTTTAGTGACAAAGAATTCCCTTAATTTTTTTTCGATAATTCTGTTACTGCTGTGATTATGAGGTTATTTAACCGCTACATTCTTTTCATTTAACCAAAAAATCACACTAGCAATGCCATGCATCTATTCCTTCAAGAAAACTTTAATTTCTTCTCTCCAATTTTTTTGCTTTGCAGCTTCTGAGAGTTTGTCTCTTGAAAGGTGGAGGAGGACATTTTAAAGTTTTTATGAACAAGTCTTCCCATTGTTCTTGTACTCATTTTAATGGTCTTTGCCATCTGTTTTCTGAATCTCCACCGGTTTGTCCTAATCCTCTCCTGGATCATTGAGTTAGACCGCTGTCTTCCACTTCTTGGACGATCAAATAAGTTTTCTCTTTCTTTGAAAAGTTTTTATTTATTTCAAACATTCATCGATTGAAAGAGTCTTTGAAATATCTGAATCTGATTTTCATGAAAGTGTAGAGAAATTATTGTTTCTGTTTTGAAAGGACATTCTCAATATAATTTCGTATTAACCAGATAAAACTTTAGACAGTACATAAATGGAAAAGATATTATGTTACATCAGGCTGCGTCTGATTAACAATGACCATTTACATAATATGATCATCGTTATGAATATGTTCCCAACAAATTGCAAATTTTGCACAATCTCAAGAGTGCGCTGCCCGTTTTTAGGATCTTGAAAGAGATGCAACAATTTCGAGATTGAGGCACCTTCTCAAAATCCTAGAAATGCGCAGAGTATTCTCTTATGGATTTTTTTTAAATTTTATATTTAATTTAAAAAGATAATCTTTTTACATTAAAAACAGAGGGAAACAAATGAGATTGATTTCAAACGTTTTATATCTCGGTAAAATTAAAATACCAGTTTTGTTCAAGTATTCTTTAAGTAAGTAACTAATTCAAGCCTAATAACCAATATATTACCAAGTTATCATGTATAGCTTTAACTATCAAATTGAGATTTATGCATTTTGATGAATTAAAAGGATAAATTCGATAAATAAAATAGTAATTAGAGTATTTGCAACCATCTCTAATTTGATATATTTAATATTGTATTATATTACTTATATGAAAAATAAACATCAAATTTCTGTTTAACGAAGTACATATATGGCTGACCAGTACACAATAACCATAAGTGTCCCATTAATGGCTGAACATTACACAATAACCATAAGTGTCCCATTAATGGCTGATCAGTTAACACAATAACCATAAGTGCCCCATTAATGGCTGCCAATGGGTGCATTAATTTCCACTTTGAGGCCTTTTACCTTAATCGGATCAGCAGAACTCTGCAACAAACCTAACACAAAATAGAGTTAGCATACAAAGTCATGAGTAAAGAGTATATTAGCTATACAAAGTCATGAGTAAAGAGTATATTAGCTATACAAAGTCATGGGTAAAGAGTATATTAGCTATACAAAGTCATGAGGAAAGAGTATATTAGCTATACAAAGTCATGAGTAATGAGTATATTAGCTATACAAAGTCATGAGTAAAGAGTATATTAGCTATACAAAGTCATGGGTAAAGAGTATATTAGCTATACAAAGTCATGAGGAAAGAGAATATTAGCTATAGAAAGTCATGAGGAAAGAGTATATTAGCTATACAAAGTCATGAGTAAAGAGTATATTAGCTATACAAAGTCACGAGGAAAGAGTATATTAGCTATACAAAGTCACGAGGAAAGAGTATATTAGCAATACAAAGTCATGAGTAAAGAGTATATTAGCTATACAAAGTCATGAGTAAAGAGTATATTAGCTATACAAAGTCATGAGTAAAGAGTATATTAGCTATACAAAGTCATGAGTAAAGAGTATATTAGCTATACAAAGTCATGAGTAAAGAGTATATTAGCTATACAAAGTCATGAGTAAAGAGTATATTAGCTATACAAAGTCATGAGGAAAGAGTATATTAGCTATACAAAGTCATGAGTAAAGAGTATATTAGCTATACAAAGTCATGAGTAAAGAGTATATTAGCTATACAAAGTCATGGGGAAAATATTAGCTATACAAAGTCATGAGTAAAGAGTATATTAGCTATACAAAGTCATGAGTAAAGAGTATATTAGCTATACAAAGTCATGAGTAAAGAGTATATTAGCTATACAAAGTCATGAGTAAAGAGTATATTAGCTATACAAAGTCATGAGTAAAGAGTATATTAGCTATACAAAGTCATGAGGAAAGAGTATTTTAGCTATACAAAGTCATGAGTAAAGAGTATATTAGCTATACAAAGTCATGGGTAAAGAGTATATTAGCTATACAAAGTCATGGGGAAAGAGTATATTAGCTATACAAAGTCATGAGTAAAGAGTATATTAGCTATACAAAGTCATGAGTAAAGAGTATATTAGCTATACAAAGTCATGATTAAAGAGTATATTAGCTATACAAAGTCATGAGTAAAGAGTATATTAGCTATACAAAGTCATGAGGAAAGAGTATATTAGCTATACAAAGTCACGAGGAAAGAGTATATTAGCTATACAAAGTCATGAGTAAAGAGTATATTAGCTATACAAAGTCATGAGTAAAGAGTATATTAGCTATACAAAGTCATGGGTAAAGAGTATATTAGCTATACAAAGTCATGAGTAAAGAGTATATTAGCTATACAAAGTCATGAGTAAAGAGTATATTAGCTATACAAAGTCACGAGGAAAGAGTATATTAGCTATACAAAGTCATGAGGAAAGAGTATATTAGCTATACAAAGTCATGAGTAAGAGTATATTAGCTATACAAAGTCATGAGTAAAGAGTATATTAGCTATACAAAGTCATGAGTAAAGAGTATATTAGCTATACAAAGTCATGATTAAAGAGTATATTAGCTATACAAAGTCATGAGGAAAGAGTATATTAGCTATACAAAGTCATGAGTAAAGAGTATATTAGCTATACAAAGTCATGAGTAAAGAGTATATTAGCTATACAAAGTCATGAGGAAAGAGTATATTAGCTATACAAAGTCATGAGTAAAGAGTATATTAGCTATACAAAGTCATGAGGAAAGAGTATATTAGCTATACAAAGTCATGAGTAAAGAGTATATTAGCTATACAAAGTCATGGGTAAAGAGTATATTAGCTATACAAAGTCATGGGGAAAGAGTATATTAGCTATACAAAGTCATGAGTAAAGAGTATATTAGCTATACAAAGTCATGAGGAAAGAGTATTTTAGCTATACAAAGTCATGAGTAAAGAGTATATTAGCTATACAAGTCATGAGGAAAGAGTATATTAGCTATACAAAGTCATGAGTAAAGAGTATATTAGCTATACAAAGTCATGAGTAAAGAGTATATTAGCTATACAAAGTCATGATTAAAGAGTATATTAGCTATACAAAGTCATGAGTAAAGAGTATATTAGCTATACAAAGTCATGAGTAAAGAGTATATTAGCTATACAAAGTCATGATTAAAGAGTATATTAGCTGTTAGTAATTCTAGGGAATGGAGAATCAACCATTCGCATCTCAAAATTAAATTTGGAAGTATTTGAAAGAAACAAATACACTTTAAGCGTAAAAAAACATCTGGTAATTGTTTTTGTACACAAAATCAATTGCAACTAATTATTAATATCTCAAAATATGAATATGTAATGATAGTATGGTAGAATTTGAAAATTTGTGGGGAAAAAATGGTAACAAGCTGAAATTTGGTCCAGGCCTCCCATATAGTATGTAGATTAACCAAGAAAAAGCACCATCGATTGGACATTGGGAAACCTCATTTTCAGATCCCCAAAATGGTGGTCGAAAGAGCGAATTGGTCAAAATTTAATTTTTCCAATTAAGGTCATGTTATATATCATTTCTTAGCGTTTTTATACAGATTAACTTTCTAAGAGAACTTACGTCTCAGAGTAAACATATTAAGAGTTACACTAACATTATTGGACAATAAAATCATTTGAATTATAGATAATATGTCAAAAATATTTTTCTCATCTTTAGTTTCCGGTTCATTATCACTGTTGCAGTCATCAGCTGTTGAGATTACCTGCAATATACACCAAGAAAGTATAATCATTTTATTATCATGGATGGAACTGCACTCCAAAAATCCTTTAAATCAACATTTTTGCCACTATTACTTGTGCGTTTGAGCATCAAACTCCGCGGCATTCGCCACATGTTTAAACGCTTCGGACACCATACTTTCGATACGAGCATGTTTTCCAGACACATGAAATTTTGTACCTAGCTTTAAAAAAATTAGATTCATTCTCTTTTTATAGTTAAGCTAGTAGAAAAATTTATAAATCCATGGAATAAAACTTTGAAACATAAACTACTCAGATCTATTGACTTTCATCAAAGACTGTGGTATGATTTGGTCATCTGTCATCACCGGAGCAGAAAAAAAAACATTTCCTAATATCTGTCCCTTCTCTTTTAGCTGAATTTTAAGGTCGTTGATCACGGACCATGGTACGAGTCGATAATGGCATCCAGAAGAGCCTGTATAACAGAAAGTGAACGAAGCCTCATTCAAAAGGAACAAACAGTTGAACTCTTTTGCATCGCTTCGTAACAACATCTGCCAAAACAGAAGTAAAAGGCTCCCTGACCCAAAGGCTTTCTTTCATCTCATGGTAATGATCACCGAACTAGCAGGGAACATTCAGCATTTCTTTCGATATGAACCAAAGGCAACAACCGAACCTTTGTCATTGTTCAGAGATTAAAAGAAGGAATGATGAGAAAGTTTGATAAACTGTTATTATGCAAAATTGCAAAGGTCATAATGCTAGAATAAGAGGCGTTGTCAAAGAAAGACATTGCACAAAACAGCCCTTTCGTCATCGATTTAGGAGCACTGCTATTTGCTATACTTTTTTACTTACATAATGCATTTTGAAGAAACATTATGATAATTCAGCAGAGGTGATATTTGATGGTTAAAAGACGAAAACATCGAAAGTCAAGAGCATGAGTGCCGAAACATCATACACAAAGTTTAATGTTCAGTTACAACTTACAAGAAGACGACCCTTTTCCATTTACACAAGAGCGCTTTTATTTTCTTACACCACGAACAAGGCAGGATTGATACATTTTCTGTAAATCAAACTTGGGAGGGCAAACATCGAAGAAACTAATTGTTCTGGTGATACTGATATTGCAAAGATAACTCTTGATAAGAGAAGTCCATAACTACATTTGCTGTTGCAGATGACAAAGATATCACTGTAATGTTTGTTCACCAGGAACAGTGACATCTACTACTTTTTGAAAAATGATGATTGCCTGAATATCAAACATGCATGCATCCTTGCGAAACAAATTTACATGAAATCTTTGCTTTTTCTATATGCCTTCATTGGTTGTGATACAAAGTAGGCAATAGTTGGAAAGGGGAGATCAAATATTCATAACTTGAGCATCAAATCTGAATCATTGAGGAGTAAGTTAAAATATTCTGTTGCCCATAGAGTGATCAATCTGAAGTTGATCAGCAGAAATAAAGGTGTTCAAATTGTAACCGTTTGTAGATATCAGAAGTATGCTGATTTGGCATGCAAAGGAATCATTACTCCCGAAATATCCCGCCAACCGAAAAGACAACTCACTAGCACGGTCTGCGAAGTCATTATAAACTCTAAAATATTCCATGATCACGACTTCAATATTCAGCCAAAAGAGTAGGGAGAGATATTAGAAAACGGTTTTACTGCTCCGGTGATGACAGATGACCAAATCGCACCACAGTCACTGATGAAAGTCAATAGATTTAAATGCAAGGTAAAATATTATATACCCTGAGTTATTTATATTTCAAAGTTTTATTCCATGGATTTATAAATTTTTCAACTAGACTAACTATAAAAAGAGAATGAATCCGATTTTTTTAAAGCTAGGTACAAAAACTCATGTGTCTAGACAACATGCTCGTATCGAAAGTGCGGTGTCCGAAGCGTTTGAGCATGTGACGAATACCGCGGAGTTTGATGCTCGAACGCACATGTAATAGTGGCAAAAATGTTGATTAAAGGATTTTTGGGGTGCAGTTCCATCCATGATAATAAAATTATTGTACATTTTTGGTGTATATTGCAGGTAATATCAACAGTTGATGACTACAACAGTGATGATGAACCGGAAACTAAAGATGACAACAATATTTTTGTCATATTATCTATTTTTAGAAGATATTGTAATTTCAAATGACTTTATTGTCCAATAATGTTAGTGTAACTCTTTAAATGTTTAATTTGAGACGGTAAGTTCTCTTAGAAAGTTAATCAGTATAAAAATTGCTAAATAATGATATATAACATGACCTTATTTGGAAAAATGGAATTTTGACTAATTCGCGCTTTCGACTTGAATTTTGGGGATCTGAAAATGAGGTTTCCCAATGTCCAATCGATGGCGCTTTTTTTTTTGTTAATCTACATACTATATGGGAGGTCTGGACCAAATTTCAGCTTGTTACCATTTTTTCCCACAAAAGGTGATTTTAGTGCAAAATCTCCCCTACTATGAGGTTCCATGTCCCCAGTATAATAAGAGAACAATTGAAGTGAAACAGATATAATTATCAGTGTAATTACAGTGTATCACAAAACTTCCTATCTCCAGTCACTGCAGACAGCTTGCACTTATTTCCATAGAACTTTCTATCCTTATCAGGATCTACTAAAGTGGTAATCCTTATGCACCATTAGCAGCCATTAATGGGGTACCTTTGGTTATTGCGTTAACTGGCTCAATCAGAAATTCTATTCAGAAGAGATTATCACTTCTAAAATCACTAACTCTTAGAGGCTATATTCATTCAATGCTAACAATGGTTTCAAATCATCTTTGCATAATCATGTGAATATTAATACAAATTCGCAACAATCATATCTATCTAAAATATGGAACTTCAGCTAATTTGGATGATTAAACATTTAACAATGCGTAATGCATTTTTTTACAATTAGGTTGTACACTTTCATGTTTCAACAGAACACTTAGTTTGATGTTTGTTTTTAATAATTTAACGCACAATTTTATTTAATTCGACTTTCATTTACAATTCGTTGAACTGGAATTATTTCTGCCCCAGTGGATAATGGTTGTACTATAAAAAAAAATAAAGATGAGAAATATGCAGAGTATATCAATGTAAAAATTGAAATCAATACTACAATAAGAACTTCACTTCTGTCTGTCTGTCACAGTGACAAACGTAAGACTTTGAATTTTTGAATATGATATTTTACTCAACATTGAATTTTTAGATTCAGCGCTTTCTAATAGAACCTGTTTTCTACGTAATATAAGCTGTCTACTCTATACCTTATATTTTATTATATAATAATATAACTAATGTAATGTACTTTCCTGTTAAAAATAACGTTTATAAAAATTAAGCATACATACATAAATATTCTATCATTCTTAGGAAACTGACACCAAATATATGATTAAACACACGACGGGTATTATTAGGATTGATTTTATTTTATTATTCATATCAATATTTGATTATTTCATTAATTTGTTCGTAAATAATCTATTTTTGCATATAGTAGCTACTGCTAACAGTGTTCTTAACTTCTTAATCTACTGTTAAATTGGCGTAGAGATAAGTTTTCAGTCCTGTTATCAATTCTAAATATTAGGCTGAGATGTTGGCTCCACCCCATTCTTACATACACAGAATTGTGAGGCCAGACTTGAATCTGTGTCAGTACTGCTCACCAGATTCGAGGGCAACCTCCATATTTTCACACAATGTCGCACAACACACAGACTGAAACAACTGCGTATCCACTCCCAGGAGGTGAATCCTCCTCGTGATTTAAGACGAACTCTTTCATATCAAACAATCAACTTTCGATTAGAGTTAATAAAAATCATATCATGTTAGATGCAACCTTTATAAGAGTATTTTAAGAGCTATGATTAAAGTGGTCATTTCTAGAAATTCAGCTCATTAAAGTCTCTCATGACTTGTTTGCAACAACACGGCTTCAATTTGACAAAATTTCGTCTTTTTCTTTGCTGCAAATAATGATACATGACAGATTGAGAAACAGAAAACATTGCAAAAGAAAGAACAACGGGATTTGTATAATTATGTTCTATAATTGACAGATTACAAGTTATCTTTGAAATTTCATCATATATTAATTTAATAACTCAAATCTCTAGTCTTGATTATATGTATTTTGTTACCCTCACAAAGTTGAAGAAGGTTATGTTTTTATCGGCAATATCTATTTATTTATTTGTATACATAATCTTGTTATTCGCATAACTCATGAAGTGTTCAACAAAATTGTCTGAAATTTGGACGGACAATTGACCATTATCCAGGAACTATTTTATAAAAATTTTGTGAGCAATATGGTTGTTGAGAATTTCATATGGATGAATTAAATATGCTCTACTACTATCATCTTCATGAGCATTCCTTCATTCATTTTTTTCTTTGCACCTTAAATTTATGTCCAGTGATATCTCCACATTCCCCGTTGTAGTTAAACTTTTATGTTTCTGTTGAAGATTTGGTCTCGTTAAAGGGGCGTTTACACGGGCCATGGAAGTACTATTAGAAGGAAGCGGTGTAACGACTAACCAAAAACTTATAATAAGCGGGACCATCGTGTTAGCACCTTGTTGCTCCGCTGTGTCGTGTGGTGACGTCACAGCACACATATGACGTCACCCTAGCGACAGACTGACAGTTCAGGGAGCATTCGCTAATGGCTCAGTGACGTTTGAGAAACGAGGAAGAGTGCACGCATCTAGTACGCGCTCCACCAAACGCTTATTTAAGTCATTAAGATTGCAACTGTTGCCTAAATATTCTTCAATCAATCTTCTTACATCAGTTAAATGTCCAAAAATGAGAAAATTATTGAGCAAAATGATCAGATACCTGAAGTATTTTGAAGAATAATGTGTAAGTTAATATCAGCTGTTCTGTTAACGAGAACCGTTTCTCAACCTACTCAGTCAGGTCTGAGATCGACACATCGCGTACACTCACCCTCGTGTCTAAAACACAGTTCATAGAATATTATAGTTGTGACTATCCATGTTTTATATTACCTCCATGTTGCCTCAATGACGTATGCAAAGAGACGGGGTCAAATGGGGGTTTGTTGTTGTTAGCAGACGACAGAATCTCAAAATTTTAGCGGCAAATCACGCCAAGTGTTTATTTATAACAGTTTTAGATCGAATGAGTAGTGTTACCTCTCTATTACTTCTTTATAATGCATTTACTTATAAAATATAAGAAATTTTCAATTACTTGTAGTGAAATTAAATCAAAACGACAACACACTGCTATGAAAATCTTCAACATTATAAAGAGTGGGCTGAAGTGAAGTAAAGTCACATTATATCACACTTCACAGGTATGTAAAATTTATTTTCTTGAGTTTCATTTTATGAGTTACTACCTATCTCACACCTTAAAGATCTAAAGTAAAGAAGGAGGCCTCTCCTGTAAAGAGAAGTCATTCTATCAATGTACTTGGGTAACTAGGAGGAACTCCCTAGCAATAGTCACTTAGTCTACTAGTCTGTAGATACTAGAGTGTAGACATTATCATTGTCAGTCTGCAGAATCTGCTAAAGTATTTGCACAGAAATTCTCTCTATTGCCAAAGATAGGTGCTAAAATTATAAATGAATGGTGATTCAGTGAATTTAATTCCCTATCATATCTATTAGCTATATAATATAGCTAATACCTAGCTTAGGCCCAGACGGCCTGAGCCTGACCCAGTCGGCAGTCTATAAAAGATGAATGAGCCATGAAGTTGTTCCAAATTTAATTTCACTCCAAAATACCAAAAATTTCAAAATACTCTCCAATAATCACATGTAAACATAGGAATAAGGAATTAATTGGAAAATTGTCGCCGGATATTTCAGGAGACTACTTTCAAGACCTTAATAGTCGCCGCATCTTTTGCAGACTGGTGTAACAGTGGTGGGTACTCAGCTATATGGTAGCCCATGTAATTGAGCATCTCCAAACTTGCCAGTTCAATGGGGCGTTTGTGACAGTTTCTTTGAGGCTTTCAATTGCAAATAGCAAGAAATATATATATTTTTTCCTATGCTATATAATGTTATTTTGGAGAGAATCTATGATAATTTGATCATTTTGGAGAGAAATTTGATCATTTTTGGAGATAAATGGAGAGTTTGTGAGCCATAATATTTTACTTGGATGGTAGCTACCAAATAAATACCATCTACCATATTTGATATTTCCAGTCTGTATAATTTGGGTATTTTACTATTTTTAACTTTTTCTGTGTGAACCATCATTAGTTTACTCTATTATTTCCTTTTATTTTGCTGAGAACAAATGACAAAAAATGCCGCAAAATATTGATAACATGTTCTGCTGAGAACAGTGGGAAAAGCTTTGTGACCTTGGCTGTTCAGGCAGCAGGCTGATCCTGCAGTGTGCCAGTGTCAGTGACGCAGTCTGTCCATATTTATTTCAGAGTGTGTCTCATTATGACTGGTGATTATGAGAATCAGTTAGTTAATAAAAGTAGTAGCTTTGGATCTATCAAAATCAGTGGATTTTTAGCTATTTATTTGGGATATTCCAATTCCTATGTTACTGATTAATTTTCAGAGGATTAATTGGAAAAATGTGGATTGATCAGCCAACTTATTGGAAATTGTTGGTGGATATTGTTTCCTTCAATGGCAGAGGGTTGGAAGTATCCAATTTTCTCCTATGCTGCTAAAAGCAATGTTAATTTGGTGCTACTGAATAATTCCTGATTACTTTTGGTTAAATCTTCACTCTTCAGTTCAAGTGATTTGAACAATTAAGTTTGCATTAATAAGTTTACATAATTGATATAATCAATTTAGAATTTAGATAGTGTTTCTTAGTGAATTCATACATTTTTATTTAAAGAAATTCCAATTCTAATTTTTTTCAATCCTCCAGAAAGTGACACACTCGTCTGAAATGTATCAATATGTGTACAATCAGCAACAGCAATTTTGACTACATGGATAACAAAACATTTATTTTGGGTAGTCTCTGGTGGCAGTGATGTTGTCTATGGAATTCGGGTGTAGGTCATAAGCAACCCCCCCCCCCCCGGTCACGGGCCCCCCTGTTTTTAAATCCTTATTTTCCTATATTATTTAATCCTTATTGACACTTTTGTAGTTAATTACTGATTAGACATAAAATATATGTATATCGGGGGGCGTGCCGTCCTCCGAAACCCCCTGCCAGGTCATTAAACAATCATGAAGTGTGCAGTACAACAAACTAGCGGAAACAAACTACATTAGCAACTTTTAGTTATTTCTATCTAAGTAGTTCTTCATTTGTTTAACTAGGTAAATAAGAATTTAAAAAACAGGGAGGGGGGGCTCGTGACCGGGGGGGGGGGGGGGGGCTCTTGACCGTACCCCATGAAATTCATGCGAGTTTATACTTCTAGTGGAGTGCCATAACCAAAGTTCCATTGCTCAGTATTAATTTATTACTTATGTCAATGACTGTAAACTCTATTTGCTTATTTCTTTCATTTGAATTATTTTTGGATTCGAAATTTTAATTGTATTTATTATTTAATTAATTTAATTTTAACATAAATGCTGTAAGTTTTATTTTGATATAATTTTTAGTCTTTTAATTTAAATGTTGGTTAGATATAATATCCCAAGCTAAAGTGAATAAACAAATTTATTAATTTAAATATGTGGTCAGGTGTGTGCTGTGTGCAAGTAAATCGTGCAAAGAAGCAAGATCAGAACTATGAGTGATTGTGAGTAATTCGTAATTTATACCAGAATCTTGTTAATTTTTCATTTGATTGATAGATGACCATTGTATTTATTATGTATATTATTTACTTACAGAGAATCCTTATACAAATGAACATCAAATAGACAAGGGAACCAAGAGAAAACAGCTTTCAAGACAAAATGTATATCAGAGAGAAGAATCGGAAGATGATGTATAAAAGAATGAACATTGATTGAAACTTCTGCGCTATTGAATCAAGATGACTGGGTATGGGTTTGAACTAATCCAGATAAAGGCATACCAACAAAGATTGTAATTTTCATAAACAAATCTTCAAGATTGTAATAGTTTATCTCCCTTGCATTTTTCATTTTCACTTGTGCAATTTTCATTTCCACTTCTGCCAATTCATAATTTAGCTTCTGCCATTTCATTTTTCACTTCTGCCAACTTATTTTCGTTTGTGCAATTTGATTTTCAATTCTGCAAACTTGAGTTACACTTTTGCTAACTTGATTTTCACTTTTGTCAAATTGATTTTCACTTCTGCCAATTCATTTTTCATTTGTGCCAAATTGACTTGGAAAAGGTATAGATTAGGTTATTTTTCTTTATCAATTATTCCCTCTTTCTTGTGCATGCAGAGATCTAATTTAATTCTGGTATTACTGTGGAGAACATTGCTTTCTATGATGATGGAAGTTAGACATAAATATAAGCTACTAATATAGTTAAAACTAAAATCTACTATTATATCAACAAATTTTGAATGGATTTTTTTCTATTTGTTCAATTTTAGATTTCTCAAAAGCAGCTGCAATATGGCTCATGATTTTTTTAATCTTTTTATAAACTTATTCCACCATTGATATATTTTAGAGTAGGATTCTTCAACCACAGGGTCTGAATTTTTTTAAAGTTTTCATTTACCATCACCTCTTCCATCATTGAGTACAATAGTCAGCTTTTTTCATATTTGAACCATTTGTTGATAAATGGAGGCAGGTGCTTTAGTCCATGGAGTCCTTTTCTTCTAAATTTCGTTAGCAATCATCACGATTATTAGAGAAGGGCTCTGATTATCAGACAAAGGGTTTTAATTAATTATTGATGACCTCACACCATCATTCTCTATTGTCCTGGGGCTTCATCTGGGTAGGTTTTCTTTTGTTATAATTTAGTGCTTTATTTCACTATTTAAATCTTTGTTTTGTTTCTCTCCCTTTCTTCTGTAAAATACCTCAACCTTTTACTCATCTTTCTGCATTGCTATATACAATACATGGGTGAGCAGACTGACTGTGTATGTCTCCGCCTCTTATCCATGGCCATTCATGTGCTGGGTCGACTCAGTTGCCTATGGTAGCTGGCTCAGTAGTGGATGAGTATAATATTAATATCACTGAGTAGCATAGTTTTTACTTTTTAGCATTTGTGAGATAATTTCATGAAGCCTCATTTCTGTCTAACGATCTGACTGCTAGTCCCTATTTAACTACATTTTTCTTTTATTATGATAAATTTTCTCAATTATATGTTCAATTATTTGATCCCCATTTTTTTTTTTCATGGTTAAAAAAAAAAAAGTATAATATTATTCAATTATTAGCTAACTAAAATCACATTTTGTATTGAACCAGTACCCTACAAGTTTGATATTTGTGAATAGAATCTGATAAAAATTAGCTTGATATACTCAGAATTAACTCTTCATAAGTAAAAGTAAGGATTCTAAATTTAATTTTTAAATGAGGCAGTTTTTTTTCTTTAAAAATTTCCGGGTTTTAGGATATAATTTGCTACCTGGCAACTCGGCACCTACGTCACTCGGGCAACACAGTTTTGACCGTTATGCATGCACGTAGGCTTGTCACAACTACAGTATTCTATGAACTGTGGTCTAAAACAACACTGAGAAGATAACACGGCTCGGAACGGCTATGTTAGCCGCCTGATATGGGCACACATGTGTGACACTGCTGTGTGTTTTGTACCATCCACACCCCAATGATACACCTTCTGTACCATCCACACCCCAATGATTTCGCTCGTGTACAATCCGTCGTGCGCGGACAAGATGCCTAAAATGCAAATATTGAAGTTGTGGACCAACATTTTTAATAAGTTAGACCAAATGGAAACAGAGTTTTTTGTCAGATCACTTTCACATTGAATATGAACATTTGTAACTCAGCGTGCCTAATTAGTGTAAACACTCTCTTATTTCATTTCACTGTGTTTGTGATTTATCACTAAAGTGTTTGCTCTATTTATCAAATGGCTCCAAAAAAAAAAACTTCCTTCATCTTGCCATTTTTATTGGATATCTATAATCATCTTCTATTTTCATTATTTTGAAGATATCTATAATCATCTTATTCTATTTTCATTTTTTTTTTAAATATTGTGTATTCTTTTAGATAGCTATAATCATCTTCAATCTATAGTGATATTTATAGTTGCTTTTGAAGTTCTAAAGCAAGTTAAGTAATTATAATGTTTCTATAAGTTAGTACTGACATGCAATTATCTACTCTGCTTATAAAAAATGCCGCCAATATTTGTTTAATTCAACTACCTTTATAGTACTAGAAGTTCCGATGGAAAAAATCTGTTTTCTTTTTCTTTATAAGTTGTAACTGGAAAGTAGAATATATTTTTTTTTGTTATGTTTTACACAATTTTAAAAATATTTTTTGATGTTTAATTATTTTATATTACAGTATAATGTATTCTGTTCTTTATTTACCAATAATCAATCCATATCAGATATCACTTCAATGTTTTCTATTCTGCCCTTTTACTTAAATATGGATTTAGTTCTTTTATTCACTTGGCAACATCTTTTACTTCATTATTTTACAATTTCCATTTTCTTTATTCATATATTTTGTACATTAGGCATTTTGTCCGTAGGTATTCTGTCCTAGTACCACAATCCGCACTCCAATGATTTCAATGATCAGGGATCCCTCCTGTATAATCCGCACCTCAATAATTTCACTCCTGTACAATCCACACCCCAATGATTTCTTTCCTGTATAATCCGTACTCCAAAATGAACTGGGCTGAGGATTCTACAGGTGATCCTTTTTTTCATGATTTTTTTTTTTTTTTTTGTACTTGAGTAATTAAATTATTTTGACCTGAGCATTATTACTATTTTTAGTACCAGATTGTTATTGAAAAAGGAAGGTTTATATATATAAAGGATTATTTAATATCAGCTGAAGAAAGCAGTAGCCTCTTAAAAGCGAACAAATTTTTGGTCCACCCAATACTCATCGCGCCGAGACGCGAGTATATTGTAGAACGTTTACTGGTCCACGACGGTAAAAACTTGCCGACGACTGCTTTATCTCATGTCAGTCACAGATGATTTAATATAGGAAAATGTTTCACTGTTACGTGGACGCTAGTGGCCAAATAATTATTTAAGTGAGAGCGTATCAGCCAATCAGGGAGGGGTATCGTGAACTTCACATATTATATAGGAACAAATAAATGAATATAATGCTAGCTATTTGCAAGGTGAGTGTCGTAACTCCAAATTTTGCAAAATTGAGTTATATGGCCTTCAAGAATGCCCAATAATTCTGCATCTTTTGGTAGGATAGTCGTAACTCTAAGTGAATTATTGGCCACAGGAGGTCGCTGGAACGATTTTTGGTGCAAATCAAAATCATAATGAGATGTGTGGTAACACAGCAGAGTGGCCAACTTAACTATTTTCTAGCTAATTTTAAATTCGTCTAGCTAGGAAAAAATTAGTTCTAGTGTATAGCTAGAAAATGAAATTTTTTGGACATTTTCTGGCAGATTTGTTAGAATTCAAAAAGTTAGTGTATTTTCACATTTAATTCCAAAAGAAACTTCAAAAATTTAAATATTTAGATAAATTATTAAGTTCATTCCCAGTTCTGATGAAACTGAACATGTTTAGAACACGTATTGAACTTGTTTAGTTAGGAACCGCCTACCGGCACCGCACTCTGAAGGGGCTATTACACGAGCACTCACTTTTTTAAACACACTGCCCACTAAGTAGCTCAGCGCCTTTACACGAGCAGAATGTTTTTTGGTGGGCACTGACACTTAAGTATCGTGGTTAGCATCTAATATGCTATTAAACACTAACGCTGTTAGTGTTTTATCTTTGTAATCTTTAGATTTTATTTTCCATAGGCATGGGTACTCTTCAACTAGGCCAATGAAAGGGGTTATTGATTGTCTGGCAATTGCTACTGACAGTCAGTTGCACTTTGTGGTGAGCGTTCGCTCTCAGAGCGATAGCTTGGTCACCACCAAGTTTTGCCAAAATGGGTGGGGCAAGTAGCAAAGTGGGCGTGGCATAGAGCAGTGTCACCACAAAGTGGCACTGAGCACTTACCGTGTAAAAAGGCCCCTTGAGTCTTAGCGAATCGGCACCCTAAAGTTGTGTTGAAAGCACTGAGTGTATATAAAGAAGGAGGTAGCATAGCAGTGTCACGAGTGATGTCAAAAAGTAGAGCTATGGGTGTGTCTAAACACCAATATATGGAATAAGTATTGACAATCGAGATGTTTAATGTACGTGACATCAACACTCTAAAACCAAAATTGTGTCACTTCTTATCACTCTATTGTATTGCTATGTATATTTTTTATACTGTGGTCTAAACCAATGGCGCCCCTCCCACTCACATCAGTTTAACAGAATGTACGGAAAGGAGAGGATGTGGGTGTGAGACGTTCCTCATTATAACACCTCTCTATACCTCATGCACTTCTTGAAACCCTACTTTTAAAAGATTTATTAGTTACTTACAGGACAAATACAGATAATTTCTATGATGAAAAAGTTTATGATTTGATTACTAACTATACTTTGACATCTCACTAAAACTATAATTTTATTACAGTAATAACAAGATGAACAGAGAGAATGTATGCTCAAATCATGATAAATTCACAAACCTAAAAAATTATGAGAATTTATCCATGGGTCAAAGCATATGCTTCTCAAAAAGAAAGACAATCCTACTGACTATTTTCGACTAATTTATTGCAAGAAAGTTTGAGATTAAATTACATTATAAGAAAAAAGAAGCAATGACCCATACACGTATATCCAGAAATTTAGTGTGACGTCATGACTTGATCATTCTATTAGATTGAATGCAAAATATAAATATATTTATAACTCTTGTTAGCATCTGATCAGCATGGAGAAAATATATGTATTAATTACCATACAACGGAAGTAAATAACAAATAAAAGTATTTTATGTACAAACACAATCAATATATATGTAAGGGGTTTATTTTAACTTACCTATTTTGTTAAATTTGTTACATGGTGGGACAATATGTAAACCACAATAAAAGTATCATTCATGAACACAAGTTGCATGGTGGGATTAAATATATCCCACCTTCTAATGCATCATATTATTTTCATTTACATTCGGTATTATTGAGTTTAATAATATAATGATAAAAACCACCTATGCAACTTGGTACTTTTTTATTCTCAAATCTTATGACTCAAAGAATTGAAGTCTGTTTCGGAACCAAAAACTATATCATTAACATCAAAAGGATGTTAAATACAAGGGACTCGAAGAGGCAGTCAGAAAGGAAAGTGGCTCCGTGAACAAATTCATCTACCACGATTCGTTGGCCAAGCTCAGGTATGCAGAAAAGCAGTTACTTAATTAAAAAGAATGTGGATTGGGAAAGATAGAAGAAAAAATGATATAAGTAAATGAAACCTTAATTCCTAACTAGCAAAAACTCTTAAGAGGAAAATGAGATGAGATAGTAAATGAAGCATGCAAGCCTACATTAGCATTATCCTCTGAACCAGAAAGTAGTGTTAAAAATGAGTTGTGATTAAAACAATTATGATTGTTTAACCTTTTAACTTAGATAGAAATAACTGAAATAACAAAATTTTCTGTCCCAATGATCACCATGACGCCATTTTGAAATCATATGGGTATAGCAGCTCAACTACAAAAGTATAAATGCAATCCTTTCATATGATAATATTTCACATATTACTTAATATTATGTAAAAATGCCGTAAGCATTATATGTTAAATTAAGAGATTTATAACAATTGAAACAAAGTATGAAAAATTTAGTTTTCCCACCTCTAAAACACGTTTTCGCTTTTACACAGGGCTGACTGCACCCCAACCGCTGAATGCAATGCGAGTGAATGCACTGAAGTATGCCTAATTTACCACTAAGATATTGTGAAAATTTACCCTCAAATATAAAAGTTATTCAGGATGTCCCATTGTTCCCAATGTCCCATTGATGACCATCCTACCCTACCAACGAATGTGGAGAAAAGACACAAGCACCGGTGACTGCACTCACGGATGGAAGAGGAAAATGAAGAGGTAATAGTAAATGAAGCCTACGAGCCTACTTAACAAAAAATTCATGACCATGTAGTTGAATTGAAGATTTTAATTTTATTATGGGTTTAACGTTTACTTCCACCATTTCTAATCATATCGCTGACGCCAAAAGGAAATTAAATACAAGGGATTGGAAGAAGCAGTCAAAAAGGAAAGTGGCTCCATTAGCAAAGTCACCTACCGCCGTCGGTGACAAAGTTCATGGATGCAGAAAAGCTACCCATGGATACAGAAAAGATAATGTGACGAAAAAGGACACAAGCACCGGTGGCTGTACTCACGGATGGAAGAGGAAAATGACAAGGTGACATTAAATGAAGCCTACCTAACACAAAATCTAAGACCTTGTAAACGAAGAGCATAATCCTAGCGCTATCCTCCAAAACAGCAAGCGTCGTTAAATAAATAATAAACAGAATCATAATCCAAATTAAAACAGTTCGGGGCCCAAGGGACGCCACCTCCCTTCAGGATGGAGCACCTGGGGGAGGGGCTTGAATTGAAGAGAATAGTACTAGCGCCAAAGACAATATAAGATAGACGTTCAACTTCATGTTATAAAATAGAGAGCATGTTTGTACTGTGACAATCATGTTATCTTCTCAGTGTGGTTTTAGAAACGAGCTAGAGCACACGCGTATGCGTCGCTCTAAAGCGGCTATTACACGGGCACACGAGTGTGCCACTGCTGTGTGTTCAGAGCTCTCGACACACACTTTTCGAGTGCGGCACACAAAAAGGCCGATCGCTCCTGGAGCGAATGATGTGTGCCGGAGCAATATATATAGCGTATAATTGAGTTACCGCTAAATAGTTTTAAAGGTATTAGTATTGGTAAGTTAGTGGCAAGTTAAAGTCTATAAAAAAACAACAGTAAAGATTTAGAAATTAATTCTACAGAAAAGTAGATATAACATTTAGTGAACAAAACATCAATAGAATATGAATTTTTTTTAAATAGTAGAAATGTTCAATTCAATGATCATATAACAGTGTCTGAATACAGTGAAACTACTGAGTTATGAAGTATTAATTTCTTCATAACTCAGATCGAACCACTTCATATTTTTGGCTCACTATAATAATAGATAGTTTTCTATGATTAAAATCTTAAGAACAATGGTTATTGAGGTAGAAGTGGACCCAATCCTTGACAAATATTATTTTCTATAATTTAAACATAGAAAATACTTCAAATCTCAGGTGTATTTCAAAATTCAGGTCCTTCGTTTATACTTGAGTGCTTCATAACTCAGCAGCTTTTGCTTTATTACCAGTAATATAGTATAAAAGCGAATATTTGAACAATATTTATAGGAAATTAGTCACTACTAACTAACACAAAGTATACGTGTGAACACTTTACTGAAAACAGTGTCACACTTTTGTGCCCGTGTAAACGCCGCTTAAATGGGCCTTTACATGGTAAGTGCTCAGTGCCACTTTGTGGTGACACTGCTCTATGACACGCCCACTTTGTTACTTGCCCCACCTTTTTTGGCAAAACTTGGTGGTGACCAAGCTATCGCTCTGAGAGCAAACGCTCACCACAAAGTGTCACTGTCTGTCAGTACCGATTGCCAGAAAATCAACAACCCCTTTCATTGGCCTAGTTCAAGAGCACCCATGCCTAAGGAAAATAAAATCTAAAGATTACTAAGATAAAACACTAACAGCGTTAGAGTTTAATAGCATATTAGATCCTAACCACGATACTAAAGTGTCAGTGCCGACCAAAGCACATTCTGCTCGTGTAAAGGCGCTGAGCTAATTGGTGGGCAGTGTGGTGAATAGTGGCACTATCCAGTGCTCGTGTAAAGGACCCGGGCTTAAGACCTGACTGAGCAACGCACAGTATAAAGATTAGGGGAGTAGACCAATCTTATATGGGAGACATATTTTTCAAACTGACCAATAGCGTTGCAGATGAGACCGGTGGTGCGTGACGTCATGAGCGGGAAAATTTTCTATTGTTTATTACGTAGTATTGGTATTATAACTAAAATATATTACATGTATTCACAACTTTATCAAAGTATAATTCAAACTGAATAATTTGATAAGATAATTACTACTAGGGTTGTGACAATATGCGTTTTGAATCATACGAATAAAACTATGTTTAAGAGAAACCTCAACTTAGTTTTGAATGGACTCAAAATCTTTGTGAATTGCCATCTTGATTCTTCAGAGTTCGTCTCCACAGACATAGAATTTTTTGATAATGGTTGTTGATTCAGCCATATTGGAGAGTTGTTGATTACAAACAATTTCCATCCAATCATTGTAATCATGTCTCTTAAAAATGTTTAAGAAAATTAGAACTATTTTATGCTGTATTTTTACTATCTTTAAACATTTATTAACCCTTTGTCATTTGTTTGTATCTAGAACCCCTCTTGGTTTGTCTACACTTTTCACAATTATGTGACTCTGGAAGTCGCTGATTGGTTCAAGAATGCTGACGTCACGCACCATCCACTTGAAATATAATAACACACAACTGGGCTACTCCCCTAATCTTTATACCAAAGACAATATTTGTTTTTACTGTCGCAAAGGTTCCCGTTAGCAAATGTCAGTGTTATTTCAGTCATGAAGTGGAGTGGACGCACCTTGCGCATGCTCCGCCTAACGCTTCTTCAAGTCATTAACATTGCATCTGTTGCTTAAATATTCATCAATCAATCTTCTTAAATCAATTAAATGCCATAAGATAAATTATTATTAAGCAAAATGATCAAATACTTGGAAGTATTTTGCTGAGTAGTGTATAAGTAAACATAATATTAAAAGTATTATTATTATTACAGAGTGCTATGCACTACTTCTGCAAAACCGGGTTGGTTGTTTTTACTCAACCAATCCAAGTGAAATAATTATTTTTATATTGATTTCTTATATGACCGAAAATGCGGAACTGACCGAGAATTAAGTATTTACCTACCACAAGCCTGAGCTTTCGAAGAATAGAAACTCTAAAATTATTTAATAAATAAATATTATTTTTACTTAGTACTTCAGATCACCTCCTTGAATAAATATTTTTATTTGTAAAGAGTTGAATAAACTTGATTAAAGAATATTTATATTTCTAACGACTCCACACGTTAAGACTAGACTGTCTGTCCCTCTGTGAATATGGTTCGTACGGTTTGTCATTGTTTGGTGTGACGTAATGCTACTGAACGTAATGATCGTTTCTGATTGGTTGTTATTATTCTTGCATGTGCCCTATCAAGTTGAGTGTCTATCTTATATTGTCTCTGGTAGTGCTATCCTCTAAAACTGTTAAGTAGAGTTAGAAAAATGATAATTAACATAACAAATAAAGAAAAGAATAACCAAAATTTAATGATAAATTTGTAAACAACTTTAAATTATAGCTAATTTCTAAATCTAGTATAATTCCATTCTCAAACTTTAGTTCATTTTTTTTTAGAGTTGTCTTATATGTCGAGTCTTGAGTTCCCTATTTTCACGCAGTCTAGCTTTTCTAATATAGATGGCATTCTTTTTTGGCAATGACAACTATTTGAGAGCTAGTAAGTTTGTCTTCTTTCTCCAATAGAGGCGTGAATATAGACTTCATTGACATTATCTCCTCATCCAAGAAAGTCTTCTTTGATAAGGAGCTCTTCAGTGAGATGAAGTCCCTGAGGTTTTGTGTCGTTGGGGGTGGAAGTGACACAGTCGATGAAGGTGGAAGTGAGTCTAGCGACTCAGTCAATGGAGATGGGAGCGACACGCTTGAACGAGAGGATGTATAACTCTCAGTAAATATATATATAACTGTTATAAAAGACAAGTATTCAATTTAAAGTTAAATATTTTGAACACAATTTCTTGAGATAATAATTTCAGATTAATATTCGATTTTAGCAGATTATCATTTGCTATTCCACTGCCGAATTCATGGTAAAGTTGCAAAATCCTGGGAGATTAGTGTCCTATTAAGAGTTTAAGGAAGAAACCCCCCCAATTGGGGGGGGGGGGAATAAACTTACATTTTTGATGCGCCATTAAGCCTCCGGTATCACTCTCCTCGGCAGCAACTATTGAAAAAATAAATTACTATTGAGTAAATAGAATGTTATTCTGCAACTTTACATATATTTAAATTAGTTTTATACAAAAATATGATAACATAATATGTATTTCACAATAGGATTCCCGCTTTACAAACAACTTGGTGAACTTACCAATATCGATAACAGAGGTTTTGTGGAGATTGCCACTGTACACATTATCGATAAATGCAGCAGCATTGAATCCCTCTTTGTTTTTGTTAACGATTATGTAAACTCTTTCGGCTGCGTTCACACTGTGGTTCATATCAGGATACAGTAACATAGGGTATGGTAATCAGCTGATCGAATCTATAGTTTGACGTGACCACCGAGTGACTGGAAATGGCGACTCTGACCATACTTTGAAACATGGGAACTTATTCACTTCTAAATTATTATTTTTTCTTATCAATTACTAACTAGGCATTGGTTAAATTGTATTTCCATTATTTTTTTCCTTATTTGTTATTCATAGGAATTACAATTTAGCAGTTAACTAGCCCTAGTTTAGGCTCCTAAGTAGCATATTTTCAAGACCCTATTCTTATAGATAAGTTAAAGAAATGAATAATAAAAACACACCTGAATTATATTTAGAAATTTAACTTTAAGGTTCAATCGCCATTTTCGCTTTTCTTTTGTACGAAACCCTTATAAAATGACTTTAAACTTCTCGATATTAACATGCAAATACGAGGAATTATGAGTCGCTCGGTCACAAACAAGGAATGTGTTGTTGTGGTGACGTCATATTTTTGTGTCGTCTGCTAGGTACTATACCTGATTATGTTCTTATACCTTGGGTTCATATCATATGTTTCGCCTCGGCGTCAGATATCGAGGGATCAACCTCCCTAGTCACAGTAGCGGCCGACCTCCTGCAGTCATTTGGAAGTAAGGTGGGCAATGCCAGTGGTGTCCCTTTAAATGTGGTGAATAAAGCAGTGGTACCTTCAACCAAAACCTTCCTTCTTACATGGTGATAAAATGTTGGAAGCTGATACTCCAGCTGTTGTGAGAGTACGAGCTTTGCATGTCCACTTGACGCAAGGGTCTTATGGTTATTAGCAGTAATAATAAACTGCGTGGAATCCAATTCGCGATTAACCGCTTTCTTTCTTTGAATGTTGTCTGTAACAGACATCTCAGCTAAAACCCAGCCCTGTTTGCATTACGAGCATTTATATTGAATAATTTCTGAGTAGATTGAATACCTTAGCAGTCAAAATGATATCATCCTTGTCGCATTCCCCAATAAGTTTGATTGAATTTCTATATTCTTCTGATGCCTTTATACTTCATTATTTTTTTCGGCATCAAGAAGTACTTCGCTTTGGATTTTTTTTGTAGCAGATTCTATACCTATTTGATTTTTATATGACTTCGACCAATTTGGTAAATCTAACATTATGACTCTTGCAAATTCACTCTGCATTAGAGTGGGAAAGTTTTTATTTTTTGCATCTTTTTGAATATAGGACATGAATTTTTTAACTGCCACCATATAGCTTCTGGCAGTTTACCATGTCCAATCCCAGAGATTTTCTTTTGTAATAAGAGTCTCCACAGTGTAGAATCTTCAAGGACGTCATCCAGAGTCTTAACAGACACAATCCCACAAAGTCGAAGAATCATCGCCTTATTGTGATTGGCTGTGACAGGCTTGTTTCCGCCACCTTGTGGCTCACCGACCACTCTCCAAATTCAGATATTACCTTTGCAAGGTTTTCAGGGAGAATATAATTATAAGCACCGTCACTCATTTCCACTACGCTTACACTACTTGTATCATATCTACTAGCATGGTTTCAATGTTTTCATTTACGGATGAAATATCCTGTGAAGTCTTCAGTGGAGGGGGATCAATATTCGAGATCTGGTGGACTGAATTCTGTTGACTATCTTCTTGCTTGTGGTTCTGATGTTATAAATGCAGTTAACTTTAGCAGCTCTATTCTTTTCCCATCCATGTATGTTAACCCGTGCACGGACATTTCGTCCACGAATTCCTTTATTTTGAATTATATTTATTGTGTGCATATATTTTATATATTATATATATATATTCTGCAATATAATTGCATTTAGCACCCTTATTTGATATAATCAGAAATTTATGGTCTTTGTCTAAATTCTTATTGCAATCTTTTTATCCTGTTGGCCGGCATCAGTAAAATAATAAAAGCGAAAACTTTTTAATGATATACAGACCGAGTCTTATAAAATCTGTTATAATTACCTGGCATGTTTCGATGTTATTACAGTACATAAACAAAGAAAACGGAGACATTTTTTGTGGTGTTTATTTCACAGTAACTACAATAATCATCAATAGTAGTATTCACAGATTAAGTAATTAGATGCACTATTGATTCAGAAATTAGTATTCTATAGCAGAATATTTTTAACAGTGATTACCTAAATTTCATACATAATAATATGCATGTATATAATATACGTACGTTGTTGATTAGTCGTTACACCGCTTCCTTCTACTAGTTCTTCCTTGTGAAATTCACTAAGGATGATTCAGAAAGCACTGCCTAAAACTTTCTTGCAATAACTAAGACGGTAACTTCTCTCGTACTCCACATAGCCCTGGAGATGCTGGACATCATTGGCACCAAACTCCTTCCCAATAACAGCCCGAAGTATTTTGAAGGAATGATTCAATAATTCCTGTTTGTAATCCATATTAGGGTTATAATTATTAAGGGTAAGAACCCACCTGGATCTCTGTAATGTATCAGGAACAGCCATACTTATTTCATGTTTTTTCACAGGCAATGATTAACTCACACTGGACTGAAATCTTACCAACAGCTATTCATGATTTCAGATCAAAAGTGAAGTACAATATGCGTAAACTGAACAAAATGCTATTTAAGAATCGAATTTAAAAAATCATCTTTTTCTATCGTGTATTTGCATCGTCTCTTCTTTAATAATATTACTATTTTTAAAGTATTCAATTTTATTATATAATAATAAAATTTACATAGAGTTAGTTATGCGAACATCTAAAATTATCATTTATGTAATAATGATTATTTTCTGTACAGAATTATTTAAATTTGACTATACTAGTTTCATATTGAAACTAGTGTATTTTCCCGTTAAAATAACGGGTTTTCAATAGCATTAATATAAACCCATTCAAATAGTACTTTCTCGTTAACATAGGTGAAGAATAGTTTGAATATATCTGAATATTTATTATTATTAGAATATGTTATTTAATCAGCTTTCAGGTACTTACTTTAACTGACATGTCACGCATTATAATAGTGGGAGACATTAATTTTCTAATCCTTCGTATACTTTCGAACTAAAAAAAATGCCTATTTTCATGTATATCAATAAAGTTACTAATAATCACAAGGAGAAGCTCTATGTTAATTATTTTGTTGGTTAAGAGCATCTTGGCACAATGTCCAGGATTATCTAGATCTAGACCAAGAATAATCTCTCTTCTGCATAGTTTCTAACGACTCTTGTTGCTTTCTCGTGTAAAATCTAATGATAGAAGGAAAAACAATGCGTCTTAAATGTTAGTAGTGAGTTTTTTAGTAAATGGTGTTCCTGAATGTACATATGTTGCAGCACAAATCGCTAGATTCAGATGAGGAATATTGTTGACTCCTTGATTCAAGTTGGTTTTGTCAAATAACTGTTTCAAAACAACCAGGACAAGTTATACGGATTGTTCTGTAGCTTCCAGAAAAAGTCAATTGGCAGTCACACTTTTGAACCATGATTTACAGCTCCTGAGAAGATCCATTAGTTTTGAATACTGCACAGTAACATAGTCTGGCGCAGGGCAGGTGTATCAGTAGTATTCCTGAAACAAAAAAAATCATGTTTTGAAAATGATTAAGTACCGTAGTGGCCAAAATATAAGGGTAGGCAAGAACAAGTTCTCTAAATCTTTAATTTCATTAAAAGTACAGAACACACATTATTGAAATTTTGTACGTATTTTCATATACATATAGCTCATATGTATTCCTTTCAAATTCCAAAGCATTTGGACAAATATTGTAAAAAATAGTTCCATATTTCACTTCAGACAATAAATTTTGCTCTGGTCGAAAGTTAAGAGTAGCCATCATAACCGTTGAAATATTCCTGGATATTGGCAATTAACTTACTAATTTGTGAATAGTTATCTCCTATATTACTTCAATACATCTTCTGCAACTAAATTCTACTAATTTTGCACAAAATGAAGGAGTTATCCATCTTCTATTCATCCTTCAGAAATGTCCACAATTTTTCCACATTTGTTGAATTTATTCTCCAAGTACAGTCTCCAATTGTAGTTGGAGCTATATGCATATGAGCTATACAGTATGGGCCGCAAAAATGTTTCCGCTTTTTCAAATACTGGTAAATCTTTAGCCAATGGACGAAAAAACCGTATCTTGGTCTCATTTTCTCCGCCTCTTATTGCACTATTAACTGGTATAAACAATTTTGAACTGATGGATATAGTTTAAGTAAAGGTAAGCAAATAGTGAGGGTGATTATTTTTGTCATTGCGCGAAGGTTATTCTTAGAGCTAACTCTGTGATTTTACTTATTAAACGTCAGTGAATATAAGGAAAAATAATATAATGGTAGACACTTTAATACAGAGTACTTACACTTCTTCCTTGGAAATAGAGCAACTTCAGTTACATTTTGATCTCATTGAAGTTTAAACTATGAATATTCGTTCTTCGCTCGTTAATTGAATGGTTAAGGACCGCTTCACACTTGCATTTTTAACATCGCGGAAAAAGCTCTTCTTAAATGTGTTTATACTTGCGGTCTTGTTATCGATGAAGTAAAAATTTAAATTTGATTTTTACTTCATCGATAAAAAAACGCAAGTGTAAACACATAGCAGTATCAATCGGTCTGTCCGTCACTAAATGGTAAGATGTAAACCATCATTCTAAATAACAGAGCTGCTCTTTTCAGGTAAATATCGCCCTGAAGTCACTTGATATTTTATACCAAAAATATTATGCTACAATAAGATACACTACTCTCGCCAATTTCTTGTTCCAAAAAGCCATCTGGTTTCAATAGCGGGAACTAGAATTGCAATATAGTAAGGACAATCGACGGTATGTTGTGTGCGTGACGTCATAGCAGCAACACTTAAAATCATATTTAAAACAATTAAAGAAGGTAAATTTGTCGAGAGTAGTGTTCTTATCTTCTATCTATACTAATAAATAATAATTTCCCTCGTGTGTTTATTTATTTATTTGGTGTCCTCTTTTACACGACGGGTATTAAACATGAAGGATGTAACTATGATACGCACGGGAATATATTGACCTTATATTTAAATTCCCATGTTTTATTCAATTTTTAAATGTATTTTATCTATTAAAATTTTTTTAATTTAATTTATTATAAGTAATATAATAACGGGTAATAAATTGGTATTGATGATGACACGTTATTCTTAGCGGGAAAATACACTAGTTGTAGTATAATATCAGTTTTTCTACTTATTAATGATAAAAAACAGTTTTGACTTATGAAGTAAAAATTAATTAATTATTTATTTATAAAGGATTTTTTTTATAATTCTATACTGTAATAAGAGCCGTGTCCGTCCAAGGTCACACTTTTATATAGGGAAACGCATTTTAAAAGAAACCAAATTACTATGCTTTAGCTATCAGTTTTCTACATACACTACGTGCCACACTTTTGTGCAGATCACACATTTTGCTGTAAAATGAGTATAACTCATCCAAATCCATTGAAATTTTCAGTAGACACTTGTCCAATACAGATGTAACATGCCAAGAAATTTCAAATGCCTGTGATACTTATTGGTGAATTGACAAGGATTTTTCCTAAAAAGGTATAATTTCAGAGTACCACGCTCTTGTGCAGGAGGATAAAAGTGCTTATATAACGTTCAAAATTTTTTTTATTTAACTCAAAAAGTGTTATTTATATGCAGGAGCTACAAGAGTGCAAATTTAATTACTTCGAAAATACAAAATTAATGAAATTATAACAAAAACTGCATTTTAATTATTAATACCCAGTAAAACCTCCCCTCTTGTCAACGACCCTCAAAAGACGTCTATCCATGGAGCTAGTCAACTTATTTATAGTATCTGGTGTTATCTTCTCACAGATTTTCTCAATTTCCCTCCAGAGGCCCTCCTTGTTTGTGAATTGACGTCCTCCCGCATACAACTTTTGTTTTAATATGATCCAGAGGTTTTCAATTGGATTTAAATCCGGTGAGAGGCTGGGCCAGACCATCAATTTATCATCCGAGAACTTAAGAGTTTCCAGGTAACTGCGGGTGGCTGTAGCTGCATGGGACGGGGCGTTATCATGCATGAAAATGATCTTTTTCTTGAGTGCAGCTGGTTGCCTCTTCAGCCACGGAACAAAATTGTTCTTCAAAAAGCTAATTATATTAGCTGACGTGATTTTAACGCCCTCTGGTACACGTAAGGGTCCCACCAATCTGTCTCCAAGTATTCCAGCCCACATCATAACACCTCCTCCTCCTTGTTGACGACGAATCCTCTGAGGACGAGAAGAGCCATGGGCAGTCCATGACTTTGCCCAACCGTCAGGGCCGTCAAGAGTCGCTCGCATCTCATCAGTGAAGAGCACAGTCTGGAAGTCTGTCTTGAGATACTTCTCAGCCCAAGAAACTCTTGCTTTCTTGTGTGACTCCTTCAAACGAGGCCTGATAACGGGTGAAACATGAGAAGCCATACTTCTCAAGATCCTGCAACGAGTGGTTTTGGGGACTTCCTCCATACCTGCACTCTTGAAAATTTTCCCACTTGTGGCAGTGGAGTTCCTCTTGAGTTCCCTCTTGATCCTGGACAAGTTCCGCCTGGTTGCTACTTTCCATTTACCCTCATCCCTACGAGTGACCTTCCTCATGGGATCATCAATAAATTTCTTCACTGTACGTGGGTCACGACCGATTTCAGTGGAAATAGACTTTGCATCGTGTCCCTCAGCCAGCATGGATACTATCTTACTCTTTTCAGAGTCAGAAAGACACGGGCGGCGACTCATTTTCGATATTTAAAAATGTGAGGACAACAAACACAAGAGCGTAGCACGGTTAAATAATGTAAAAATTGGTCATACTCGGTTAATAAACAACGGATTACCTTCAAATTTTATACATAACCTCCTAGTGAGGGTTTCCATGTTAACTGCAAATTTCATTTTATTTCATTGATTTTTACTCATTTTATCCCAAAATTTGTGATCTGCACAAAAGTGTGGCACGTAGTGTATTTAATGATAAGAAATCATACTTTTAAAATTATATATTTATTTATGAACAAATTGCGGAACAACATCGAAAAGCAAGTGAAAATGTATCACCAACCCTATATATTTATAGGCAATAGGATATAGATACTCTTATACAGGGTGGCGCAAAAAAAAGGATAGTTTATTTTACAAACTATCAAAGCTAAAAAATTTCTAAAAACAGTTTTATTTGCTTAGTTTTTTCTGCATCTACCTTGACAACCTGTTAAGAGATACGACAAAAATTAAACATCCTGCAGCAATTTTAAAAAAAAGTAAAGAAAAAGGGCTTGCGCGAGGACGAAAACCACAAAAAAATCATAACAGGAATCAATTATTTCCATATGCTAGTAGTAAAAATTAAATCATACTATTTTTCATTCAATTTACATATTTGTTATTGACTCTTTCATTCATGGAAATACATCTTCATCACCAATCACGATGTCTTCTACAAAATGTGAATTTCTTTGCAGAAACCTTTTTGCAAAATTTAGACGGTGCGGTAAATCAGTGGCCATATCCTCTACACACAGAGAAAAAATGAGTTGAATCAAATTTTATTTGTTTTACTCATATGAATGGTTTATTTTTGCCCGTACCTACGTGGTTAGTTGCATATATAAAAATTATTTTATATTTTAGATCCTGAAGATGACTATAGATAGTCGAAACGTTGATTTCTTGTAAATAAATATTTTTAAATAAAATTTTAGTAATGATAAGGTACATCCTTTCTATTTTATTCGTTCTGAAGTTATTAGCAACAATTGGCTTAGTAACTGAACATGTTCCATTTTAGGGTAAGTTCCGTGTTATCGCACGGTTTCCTAATTTCGGACACGTCTATCTATACTAATAATTTCCCTCGTGTGTCTGTTAATTTATTTATTTGGTGTCCTCTTTTACACGACGGGCATTAAACATGAAGAATGTAACTATGATACGCACAGGTACATATTATTGACTTAAAATTAATATTCAATTACTATTATTATTTAATTAAAATTACTGTTTTTATTCACTTTTTAAATGTATTTTTATCTATAAAACAAATTAGACTATGCAGAAAATTTAATTTTAATTGAATTCATTAAAAGTAACCTAATAACGGGTAATGAATTGGTATTGATGATGACCCGTTATTTTAACGGGAAAGTACACTATATAGTATGTGTATAATAATAATTATTTAAGTTTTATTTCGACAGGTATGCATGATACCAATGTTAAATAATAATTATTTTCTTTTCGTACGTGCCTGATGATGTAAAACAATAAAAAACTTGGATTATTTGCCCTACTAGCTGCTTCAAATCTCTTTTTGTGGTTTCTGGCAAAGACTGTTTGAATATTTTTACTTTCATTTTATTTGTAAAAATTGGAAAAAATAATAGTAATAAAATTTAAAACAAGAAAAATCGGTCTTGGAATGCGATCTGGCTAGAATTTTATTCGAGATACATAATATAATTTTTTATTTACTTAAATAATTATATACCATTTACATAAGGAAATTCTTGAAACAATATCATATTAATATAAAAATACTAATGCATTATCAGATCACATAAACCTCTCAGATCGCATACCAAACTAGCACAGAAAAAAACATTTAACTAATTTCATAGTTTAATGTTTAATAACGAGTATATTATGCTATTAAATAAATCCATGCAAGAATTTCTATTTAACTTTCAATTTATTATATTTATTCTTTCAAATTATCTATAAGAGCACATTTCTAATATTAATTAATCATAAAACAACAGAAGGGGAAGAATAGCTTGGACGATCTCAGTTGAAGCTTAAGTGCACCTTTACCGAGAATTCATTCACCTTATCGAGTTTCTGTGTCACATTATCTAAAAACAGTAACAAAACATCAATCTGCCATCATTGCGTTTAAAAGTCAGAACAGCGTCATTGCTTCGATATAGTTTATCAAAAAAACTTCATCGAATCTTTTTACGTCCAGTCAGCGGAAGAAGAGAGTCTTCCTCCCTTTGGATCTCAATTAAGTTATTATTGAATCTTCAATTCACTTTCGGAGCTGGAGAAGTCTTTTAAATTGACGTTACTTTAAATTTCATATATGCACAGATGTGAACATTAACAATGTATGCATAATTTTATATATCAAATAATAGTTGAAATGAAACAAGAAATTTTTCCAAATAACATTCAAAGTAACTTAACTATTGCATTTGTTCATCGACACCATTTACTAACAACAGTATTCCTCTTTATTTATTCCTCTTGAAACTCCCCAAGTACTTAAATCAAGAATTATTTTCTCAAACGGTGGCTCAACAGACAAACTTCTGCTGTTAATTTTTATCTCTTGAAACTAGTTCATCACTTTTTACTTTGAACTTTAAATTGGGAGACGCTGAAAGAAATTTCAAAGTGGCTATACTAATAAAATGAGTTCTTTAATTCTGCATCAATAAAGGTACTAGGTTATTTATAATAACTTATAAAAAAAAGATCAATGACATGAAACAAAATAATGACACTTTTCACGAGATTAGCATAATGAATAAATAATGATAATAAATTAAAAAAAAAAGAGTCTAATGAAGCGAGTGATTACTTTCCTTGACTTTGAAGAATAGAACTCTGCAGTTAACAAAACAATGTTTTTACATTTACAAGATATATCATTTCACTTCATTCAATAAAACAAAAACTAACGTGTTGTCGAAATTTCATATTTTCTACGATGTTATTCACTAAGAAATTAGCAGTTTGGTGTAATAAATGGTGAGGACTAAATGCATCTCTATTTCATTTTGAAGAATGTAAGCTTGCACGTGCATTTTTTAAAATTATTTAATCAATGATTAATTCATTAAAGAGATATTAAGCAGAGCATCTCAAACTAGATTAAGTGCACTCGGTAGAGCGCATACCTTCGCCGCCGCTTATCTGTTTTCTACCAAAATTTAATACACTGGTGACTGGATAGTGACTAATCGTTCCATCAAGTTTCATGCAATATGGTTCAATACTTTTGAGTTATTGAGTAATAAATGACTTTGACACTTGACCGGATCGCTCCCAAAATTCAACCTGATGGTTCCTGGAAATAACACAATCATCCCATCAAATTTCCGGCAATTTGGTTGAATATTTTTGAGTTATTGAGTTACAAATGGCCTTGACCTTGATCTGTGACCCGATCGCTCCCAAAATCTAACAAAGTGGTTCCTGCATATTGACCTATCGTCCCACCAAGTTTCATGCAATATGGTTTAATTCTATTTGAGTTATAAATGATCATGACCTTGACCTTTGACCGGGTCGCTCATAAAATTCTATCAGCAGGTCATTGGGCATGGACCAATCATTTCACCAAATTTCAGGCAATTTGGTTAAACTCTATTTCAGTTAAGCGAATAACAAGACGTAAATTGTTAGGTTGTTGAATAGTGTTCGTTTCTTCTCAGTTATTAGATCTCAATGGACTTTTTTGTAGTTGTATTTATATAGGCTACTTTAAGTAGGTAGGCTGGTAAAATAATCCTGTGTGGATTTGGTATGAATGGGTTTACAGATTTTTTTTTTTTTGTAATTTTGATTTAACTTTTTGATTTTTTATTTTTTCTCTCTCTCTTATTATAATATTTCTTATAATATTTTGTAGCGTGCTGTTTTGTTTATATAGTTCTTTTTTAATTAGGTTGCCCTAAAAGCCTAGAGCTTTCCCGGGCCTTATACATTCCTTAGCATGTAATAAAAGATATCTTGCGAATGAAAAGATGAGGGTGGCCCCGACCCTGTATCTTCTGTAAAAGGGTGCTATATGTTCAATGTTCAATAAATAATAAATAAATAACGAAGGCTAAAATATGACCTTCCCGCATTCTGCGAAGGTAAAAATAGGAAAACACCTCATACTGAAACGATAAAGATTTTTCTGCAAAATATATTTAGGAATCATTTCTATAAAGTTTCTCATCAAATTGTCCGACGGCATCCGTTTAGAGCAGCGGTTTTAAAGCATTTTTCTCGCGCACTCCTTGCTTTTCTCATGCACACCCCCTGAGCATTGTATTGTATTGAACTATGTAGATTGAAAAGCTTCAATTATAATATATTTGGTTACTATGATTTGAGTATTAAATATGCAAATTGAAGAAGTAAGGAAAATGATTGTTTTATTTACATAATGTAAAATTATTTTTTTAGGCAAGGAAAATTAAAATACTTTAAAAATTAAAGAAAACTATATAATTTGTGATAATAATGCAGTATATTGCATTTTAGTTACATAAATATTCAGAAAATGAACAGTTGTAAACTAATAAAATAAAACTAATCAATTACAGGGTAGCGACACTTACATATAATCCCGACACAGAAAGGGAAATTCGATATAGAAAGGTACAGTTTTATGTTTACACTTTGTTTATATAATGAAAGCAACATTTTTCTTTCTATTTAGTGTTATAATATAGGACAGAAGGAATAAAAGTTACAGGCACACAAAACGAGAAAAACACACACTCAAAGATATAAAAAAATTATCGAAAGCCACAATAATAATTAGGTGTGTATATCAGAAAATTTGTATACAGGCAAGCCTCGCTTTAAGTACAACTCACTTCAATGAAAGTGGTACTTATTTCGAGTCATGATTCGAAATAAGAACCATTCGTAGACAAGGAAAACGGAGACAATTTTTCGTGATTATTTCACGGTAACTAATAAAACATCAAAATTTTAATCCAGATGAGGTTATTAGAAGCAATTGGTTCAGATTTCAACTGGTCCTATTTTAGGGTAAGTTCCATATTTTCAAACACGTGATAATCTTTATATAATAATCATTATTTAACTTTTATTAAATAATAATTATAACATTTTTTTTCTGACGTGTCTGAAATTGTAGAACAAAACCAATAGCTTGGAACTTAGTACCCTACTACCAAAAACATATCATGACATAGAGCATAAAATTGCTGTTTGTTAAATGTAGCACAATAATTATATAAGTCTAAGTATCTATTAATTACTCACCTATACTGAGTGAGAGTTTAGCTATTGATTGATTTTAAAACCTTTAATAAATGCACGACTTTAAACTTTTTCATCACAGTCACAAACAATGAAAGACTGTATATTATTATTAATTTGCTTATATACGTAATACTCTAATAACTCTAAAACAAATCTTCTTTCTATAACTTATTGAAGATGAGATATATAATCAAGGAATGACATTTATAAATTTCTTGTTACTTTTATTCGCTTTAGTTACCGTTTGGTAACTAAACTGAGTCGTGATTTGGTAACTAAAGCGGGGATGCCTGTACTTTTATAACTACCTCATATCGCAACATTTTGAGGAAAATATACTTCATGTATATTCTGCATGATATTAATAGCAAGAACCGAACTTATAAACAACAGCCATCTCATTTACCCCCATAAACAATCCGGGCCCCAAAGTGGTGCCACACACCCCCGTTTAAGAACCACTGGTTTAGAGATTGGTCTGAGAAAAATGATTCGAATTTGACACGAAAGAAGATGGTTCGTAATACAAAAGTTCGATACTGCCTAAAATCGAGAATTTGTACGCGGAAACTTTAATAAGTAGCTGTGAAGTTAAAAATGCCTAATAATATTGCATTCATCTTCAATAAAATATCATCTTGATGCATATAGGGCTGTATATTTTTAAGTAGTTTTCTTATTTCAAGATTTTTCAGAACATTATGTTTAAACTAATTTTGTGCAAGTAAATATTGAGATATTTATTCAATTAAGTATGATTTCATGTTGATTGAATAAAATTTTATTAACTGAATTCTCGGTCTCTTATTAATTACTTGCAATGGATCAAAAAATTGAATGTGGAAAAAGTTTTATCATAGAAATTCGAACATCAAAATAAGATACGGAAAATTCCAGTTTTTCAATTTATATCAAAGTACATCACTCTCGTGAAACCAATTCATAGAGTTCTTAAGGTACGTTTTGCGTGAAGCAATTGTTGCGATCATCGCCCAGCGATAGGAATTCATTGAATTAGTGCTCAGCGATAATCGCAACAATCGTGGCATGTAAACTGTACTTCAAGTGCGTCTTCACGTGGTTTTTAAAGTCGTTAAAGCGTTTGTCGTGCAATGCTTTCCTGGAGGCGTTTCTCTCTTCACATCAGGTGAAGGGAGGTTTCAAAAGCTCATAAATATCATTGGCAATTACATAACTTTACGATTTAATTTATTTACAGTAACTGCAGCACCATTTACAGTAACTGCCGATCTGTTAAATTGAAGTTGTACCTGGCACTACAATCATTTGACTGTATTTTATCACATCATTAGACATCAAATTAGTTCTTTCGTGTAGAACCTAACTACCAAACTGAAGTTGATAACCGATATTTCTAGTAAGTATGACGCCACGTGAATTTCATCTGAGTTACAGCAATTCTTTATGGAAAAACTTAGCTAATATTTAGCTGTACATGTATAGCATTTATATCGAAGAGGTTAAATCAGGCAATTGCCAATGCAGCAAATGAATTTGATAGTGTATTCATAATGATAATCAGATTATGTGAAAGGTTATGGTTGATCAGATGCAGTCATTAGGTAAAAATGATTCTATTCATTATGTAATATCCATATTTGTAAAGTTTAATCTTTAACGTGTTTTATCTGGCTTATTCAAACGCCTGTCTAGTTAAAAAAAATCAAATTATACGATATTATATCGGGAACGTCATTTCAAAACCGAAGCAATAGTTTCTCTACAGTCTACACTGTACGTGAAAATAGTATTTAGATATCTTTCAATTGCAGAATAGACTGTTTGAAAGAAATTAAAACTTTTCAAAGAAGAAGAAACTTATCTGATCGTACAAGATGTGCAAGAGAGCGGTCACAACGGCCTAACTCCATCATCCGGGAGAGAAGATTCATGAAGCAGATGGCAAAGACCATTAACATGAGTACCAGAACAATGGGAAGACTTGTTCATAAAAACTTTAAAATGTCCTCCTTCACCTTTCAAGAGACAAACTCTCAGAAGCTGCGAAGCGAAAAAGATTAGAGAAGCAAAAATTTGAAGTTCTCTCGGAGGAATAAGATGCATGGCAGAACTAGTTAGATTTTTTGGTCAAATGAAAAGAATTTCGCTGTTAAATGACCTCATAATCTCAGAAGTGACAAAATTATTGGAGGAAATATTAAAGAAATTCCTTCTCATTAAAGTACATCTACCGAAATATGAAACCAGCAACCTTCATAGTACAATTTCTAACTCTTTATCATTTCTTATTCAAGTTTGTGATATGTTAACATTTTCAGCAATAGTGGAAGATGTTATTGACTCGTCAAAAAGTAAATTAAGAATTATTAGTAAATTCCGGAGATTTTATATATTTTTTTTTATTTTTTTACTTATTTCAACGGATGACTCTATTAAAAATTTTAATGTAACAAAATATTTTTTTGACTAAATTACCTAATTATTATTCTGGGGGATATTAAATAAATAATATGAATATAAAAAATATTTATTTTCTTCAATTGATAAATATATTCTGCATATAAATTCTCCAGTCTAATAGATAATAATTTTACTTATTATCATATAAAATTTATGAATTTTATTGAAAGAACATTTTCACTTCATCTAAAGAATAAAAAAAATATATATATATGCTCCAAAATAATTATCAATAATTACAATCAGTAGATTTATTAATATATTTAAGTAGTGTCCTCATGATATAAAATATAGTTAGAAAATAAATAATAATTAGATGGATAGCCTTTAATTACATTCATATTCCTTATTTAGTATTATCATAGTAATGAAAAAGTTTTATTCTATTTAGGTATGATCTGCTGAATATTTGTTTGTTAATTAAAATAATTTATTTGTTTGATTTGAATTATTTTGCTTGTTTTATATTTCAGGCAATACGAAAGGAGTAATTTTAGGTTGAAATGCAGTACATTGATGCGGTATAAAAATGTGGGATAAATTGAAACGTATTAGATTTTATTTTGATGCTGCAAATCAGTTATAATAAAACAATTTCTTTTGATTACAATATTTATCTTTGCTAATATTTGAGATTTAAAGGAACTGCACCAACTATCAAAGTTTGTAATATTATTGATTTTTTTTCAATTTTGATCATTTAGTTCAGTAGGTTGAAATATTTTAATAACGTACCCTCCATATTTAAATAGTTAGAATACATTCTTTGTCTTTGTAACATCAATGAGAGGAATTAAAAACATTCCACTTCAGATGTTCTACTGAAAATATGAACACTATTCTTTGATAGGCAGGTACTGAATAGTTTGCTTTCATTTCTGAGTTTAATTACCCCGTAACCCCATGCATTCACACCATCAAAGTGAAGTCACCTCAAAGACCACCTCGAGAAAAACTCACTGGAATTACTTAGACTCGATGGAAATGAAATACTTAAAACGGTGGATAACTTAATGAAATGAAGTACACTTTACCAGCTATTATTTGGATCATTTTAGGCTTTAAAATTGCTGTAATGCAAACATTTTTGATAAAGTTTCTACTCATACCAAGACATAAAACTTTATAAAATACTGTTTTATACAAGTTATAGAAGAAGAAGAATTTCTTCTTCCAATTCAATTAATTCAATAGAAAGGAGAAGAATTTTTCATGTTTGAGACACTGACGTTCAGAGAAAATAAAGAAAATATTTTCTGAATCATTGAAAGTCTCACCAGTAAAATGTGTCTTACTGAAATATGGAGGCACCTTCATGTGAATTTCCTTTTCTAAATTGATATATGATTGTATAATTTATAAATAAAGTGTTATAATAATATATAAATATTGTAAAACAATAAAAAAACCTATTTCTAACCAATACCATTCGAAAATTGCTGCAAGAGTTGTCGGTTTATAATTTCAAATGGTGAGCTCATTTAAACTCTCGTGGTTTGGTGTCTGTCAGTTCCGTTTAAATCTCAAGAGTGGGTTTACACAATGACTACAGAGAAAGTTAGAGTGAGGTAACCGCGTATCAGAGAATTTATTCTCCGTTTGTCACACACCAAAGTCTCTCGTTTCTATGCATTAAAAGTGTCGAAATGTCCATTTGTCAGACCATAAGCCACTCCAAAGTGAGTGTATTACTCTATCTTCTATGATCAAGGTACCCATTACCCGAAATAAATCAAAATCGTTCAAATTTAGTAAACGCCAAAAGCGGTTAGTATTCTTAAAAATGCAAGAGATTTTCCTATCAAACGCCAATCGAAATTTAAGAGGTCACCATTGTGGAATCTCTTCAAATACATTGCCATTTGCATACTCAGAGAATAAAGTTAGTGAGACGCTCCGTAGAGACAGCACTCAGGCCAACAAGTGGACCTAATGTATTTAATCCTGACCTTAACCTACTCTCACTCACAATCTCACTTATGTGAGGCGGGCAGCATTTACATAATAAACTACGGTCGGAGTTCTTTTGCAAAAGTGTTTTGTACATATTGTCTGACCAGTTCATAAACAAGTCATTTATGAAGTCTTTATCCTTCAACCAATCTTCTGTGTACTTGTATCCATGACTGTGAACATTTTCTTGCATAAATTTCAATCTTCCTCTTTTCAATTTTCCCTCCAAACAACCCTCCTCCACCTAAATTACTGAAATACTTTAATAGATGAAAGGATATCATAGTCGGTCTTCAATTAAAAAATATAGAAAACAATTGAATAGTTCTATTTCACTTTAGTCTTTATAAAATTTAGTTAAAACATCAGTTGCAATCTCTCTCCCTTGTTTCGTAATTGAGGGACAAGTGAAGGAAGTACAAAACTGTAAGAAGATTAGGCAGAATATTGTTATATCAGTTTCTTGCGTGCTCCCGAATAGAGTTTCGAAATTTGAAATAGAATTCCTAATCAGCTTTTATTCAGAGTCAATACAATATCTTACTGTCGCTTACAGCAGCAATAGAACGACTATAGAATGTTTTCGATGACTCTCTTTGAGTTAATCAACATATGAGACACAATTGTTTGAAAAACAAAAGGTATTTAAATTAACTGCTTGGTAGTTTTAGTGTGTCTTTTTTTTTTTTTTTTTTTTTTTTCTTTTCAAATGTATGTTACAAAAATTAGGTACATTAGTAAATTAAAGTTAAATAAATTCTGCTGCTCTTTTATATATCAATATATTAAACAATTTTTTGTTTCCTGGGTGTATTTTAAAATGAAACAATTACAATATAGTGATAATAATTTCAATAATAACAATAACAATTTCAATAATAGAAATGAAATTTATTTGTATCATAGAAAAATACTTATATTATAACCAATTAATAACTTTCTAATAACTGTTTGATAACCAAATATTAACAATATAATGGCTATAAAATGGTTATTAAGTTCTTATTAAATGGTTATGAGATAGTTAATAAATTGACCATCGACCATTTTCTAATCTAATTTTTTAAACAAAGAAAATGCGACATTGTTTGGCATAACTGATGTAATATTTCGTCATCAGTACTATAAAAATTTCCTTTCGTTGCCGGCAACAAAAATCCTTCCCACGAGTGGTGGGAAGCCGTTCAAAGCTAGGCAACAAGATAAATCTTGCCGCATGCGGCAGGCAACGTCTAACTACGTGAAGCATGTTCTTCGCTGCCTTCTGTTGAACTGGCTGAATTACATTTTGCCTGTGAGGCAATATAGCATGCTGCGTGTTGCCAAAATATTGCCTCCGTGAAATCCCGGATTTACACTCAGTGTGTACGAAAATGTGGCCATGTTCGGAATATGGTGAAACAGAAAAACAAATGACGTAACACAAAGAAAACGAGAGAACATGCAGGGTTTTCTTATGTAATCATTAAAGTTTCTTGTATCAGTTAGGAATGAAACTAAGCTTTCTAATTATAAATAAAACCTTTATATAGATCATTTGGAATCAATTTTTCATTGAGGACCATTTCCGCGAAAAAATTGTGATAATAATTTTAAAAGTGGACCTAATTTTTCCCATATATTGTATAATGACAGCCTGATAAATAAATAAATATATAAATAGTGATAAAAATATTTTATCCTCGTATAGAATAAAGTTTAAGGTTTAAATTATAGCTTGGTGTATTTACTGCAAAGATTCTAATAACGTGAAAAACATAACTAGAAGGTTTACAATTTAATAATTTGTAACGAACTTCGGCTTCGTTTTTAAACGCAATAAAAATAATTTCTGTAGGTTAAAAGATAAAGGTAAAATGCACCTTCTGTTGTTTACCTTCATACCCTACGGAATAAATTAGAAAAATGTGGTATCATATTTATCTATCTCTTTGCTATAATTCTGCAGTTTTTTATCGCATGTTCCTCTCCTGGATTCTGGCAAAAAGAAATTGTAAGAAGACTTTGCAACAATAAGAAGATGTGGATAATTTAAGATTTGGATAAAATAAAAGATTTGGAAAATATAAATAGATTTGGAAAATATAAAAAAAATTGGAAAACATAAAAAAATTAGAAAATATAAGCAGATTTGGAAAATCTAAGAAGATTTGGAAAATATAAGAAAATTTGTAGAATAAACAAGGATTTGGAAAATATAAAATGATTTGAAGAATATAAAAAGATTTTGAAAGTAAAAGAAGATTTGGAAAATGTAAGAAGATTTGGAAATATAAAAAAATTTGGAAAACATAAAAAAATTAGAAAATATAAGCAGATTTGGAAAATCTAAGAAGATTTGGAAAATATAATAAGATTTGGAAAATATTGAATGATTTAGAAAATATAAGAAGATTTTGAACAAATAATAAAATTTTGGAAAATATAATAAAATTTTGAAAATGTAAGAAGATTTGGAAAATGTAAGAAGATTTGCACCATTAAATATGGCAACGTCCTTGAGCGAGAATGGAGAGATGTCAGGAGCAGAACACAAAAATATGGGCTGATAAAATGTATAAACCAGCGAAAGAAAATGTAGATAATCCAAGGAATTAATATTTTTATTAACGAAAGAAGGTGCCCAAGAATCAATATTTTCTAACTAATGTTTCATTTTAATGCAAAATATCCAGTATGCTATCATTGTCATGCGATTGAAGAAGTCGAAGCAAGTATTTCCATTTAATTGCCATTATTTATTAAAACAACGGGAGGTTCACCTTAGTTTGGACAACCTCAGTCGAAGCCAAGGTGCACCTTTTTACATTCTATATTTCACCAGCTGTTTGTTCACTCTACAGACTGAGAAATGCCTAATGGTTGTATCAGTCGTGGCAGTAGTGTCTCTAAGCCATGCTAATATTAGTACAGGTTGCGTTATTCACATGAAAGTTATATTTAAGTAATAAAATGCAACACACTTTACATTTTAGCTATAAAATATAGCTGAAAAATTCCCATTACTGCATAATTCATGAGATGCAGATTAGCTAATTAAAAATTAAAACAAAGTTCAATCCACAGTGATGGGGAAAATATGAACTGCGCCTCATTTTGAAGTTACGGTCAATATAAAATAAAAATATGTAGCTTATATTTTACCTCTACAGAGGTTAAAATAATTAATAATAGTTTGAGGTTCAATAGTAGTTACAAATTAGTTCTGTATAGATAGTACACTGTAAGCTGCAGGTAATCAATTTCCAATAATAAATTCATATTCCTGAACGAACGTGCTTTTTGGAACATTTACTATTTACGTTACTTACAGTTCAGTGAAATTTTCACCACGAAAAGGAACAATTTTATATCGGTATTTTTAAATAGTTAAAATATATAAAACATATTTGTACTTACATCATTCAGGAGTTTGCAACTCTGTATCACACCTTAATGTAGTGAAGATAACACTTCAGACGATAATTAATTTCATCAAAGGTAAATGTTACAATGAGGCACTAGGCTCACATCCAATAAAGGACTTAAATCAGGTAATTGGTTGTCCTGATTTCATGCGACAGTCCCAATGAGGTGGAACTGGGCATGAAATTATATGCAAGTCCATTCTGAAATCTGGCGGCAATTGGAACTTAATCCGATAGATTGCCTGAAATGAAACATAATATGGAAGCCAATTTCGAATAAATTGTAACTATAAATGTGTTCTCTATTCATTTTTATCCGAGATAATGCATTATATTTGATATATAAAAGAACAGTAGAATTTATTTAACTTTAATTTACTAGTGTACCTAATTATTTTAACATATATTCGAAAAGAAAGATGAGCGAACCGAACCGTATTGTTAACACTGAAACTACCAAGCAGTTAATTTCACTACCTTTTGCTTTTCAAACAATGATTAACTCAAAGAGAGTCAACAGAAACATTCTATAGTCGTTCTATTACTGATGTAAGCAACAGTAAGATAATTGTATTGACTCTGAATAAAAGCTTCTTAGGAATTCTATTTCAAATCTCGAAACTCTGTTCGGGAGCACGCAAGAAACTGCTATAACAATATTCTGCCTAATCTTCTTACAGATTTGTACTTCCTTCACTTGTCCCTCAATTACGAAACAAGGAAGAGAGATTGCAACTGATGTTGTAACTAAATTTTATAAAGACTAAAGTGAAATATCGTTTTCTATATATTTTATTCAATTAAAGTATTGTAGCTATTTATTTAGGCGGAGGAGGGTTGTTTGAAGGGAAAATTGTGAAGAAGAAGATTGAAATTTATGCAAGACAATGCTCACAGTCATGGATATAATTACACTGTACACAGAAGATTGGTTGAAGGATAAAGACTTCATAAATGACTTGTCAATGAATTGGTCAGCCAATATGTACAAAAACACTTTTGCAAAAGATCTCCGACCGTAGTTTATTATAAAAATGCTGCCCGCCTCACATGAATGATGTTGTGAGTTCGCGTATAACGTACTGAGACTACTGACTCAGTTGGAAATATGCTCTGGTTACTGGCCAGACTGAGAGTAGGTTAATGTTAGGATTAAATACATTGGGTCCACTTGTTGGCCTGAGTGCTGTCTCTTCGGAGCGTCCCACTAACTTTATTCTCTTAGTATGCAAATGGCAATGTATTTGAAGAGATTCAACAATGGTGACCCACTTAAATTTCGATTGCCGTTTGATAGGAAAATCTCTTGCATTTTAAAGATTACTAACCGCTTTTGGCGTTTACTAAATTTGAACGATTTCGATTTATTTCGAGAAATGGATATCTTGATCATAGAAGATAGAATAATACACTCACTTTGGAGTCGACAACTCATGCAGCAAGTTTCGAATGGCATTGGTTAGAAATGGGATTCTTTATGGTTTTACTGTATTCACATATTATTATTATTATACTTTATTTATTAATTATATAAGCATATATCAATTTAGAAAAGGAAATTCACATGAAGGTGCCTCCATATTTTTATTTCAATCAGACACATTTTACTGGTGAGACTTTTCCAGGATTCAGAAAATATTTTCTATATTTTCTCTGAACGTCAGTGTCACAAACATGAAGAATTCTTCTCCTTTCTATTGAATCAATTTAATTGGAAGAAGAAATTCTTCTTCTTCAATAACTTGTATAAAACAGTATTTTATAAATTTTTTATGTCTTGGTATGAGTAGAAACTTTATCAAAAATGCTTGCATTACAGCAATTTTAAAGCCTAAAATGATCCAAATAATAGCTGGTAAAGTGTACTTCATTTCATTAAGTTATCCACCATCTTAAGTATTTCATTTCCATCGAGTCTAAGTAATTCCAGTGAGTTTTTCTCGAGGTGGTCATTGAGGTGACTTCACTTTGATGGTGTGAATGCATGGGGTTACGGGGTAATTAAACTCAGAAATGAAAGCAAACTATTCAGTACCTGCCTATCAAAGAATATTGTTCATCTTTTCAGTAGAACATCTGAAGTTGAATGTTTTTAATTCCTCTCATTGATGTTACAAAGACTGTTTGTGTTTGTGGAGAAATGTACTCTAACTATTTAAATAGTGAGGGTACGTTATTAAAATATTTCAACCTACTGAAATAAATCATCAAAAAAAAAAACCTTGATAGTTGGTGCAGTTTCTTTAAATCTCAAATATTATCAAAGATAAATATTGTAATCTAAAGAAATTGTTTTATTATAACTAATTTGCAGCATCAATATAAAATCTAATACGTTTCAATGTATCCCATATTTTTATATTGTATCGATGTGCTGGATTTCAACCTAAAATTACTCCTTTCGTATTGCCTGAAATATAAAACAAACAAATAATTCAAATCAAACAAATAAATTCTTTTAATTAACAAACAAATATTCAGCAGATCATACCTAAATTAGAATAATACTTTTTCATTACTATGATAATACTGAATAAGGAATATGAATATAATTAAAGGTTATCCATCTAAATATTATTTATTTACTAACTATATTTTGTATCATGAGGACACTACTTAAATATATTAATAAATCTACTGATTGTAATTATTGATGATTATTTCAGAGCAAATTTCCTTTTTTTTTATTCTTTAGATGAAGTAAAAATGTTTTTTCAATAAAATTCATAAATTGTATATGATAATAAGTAAAATTATTATCTATTACACTGGAGAATTTATAGGCAGAATATATTTATCAATTGAAGGAAATAAATATTTTGTATATTCATATCATTTATATAATATCCCCCAGAATAATAATTAGGCTATTTAGTCAAAATACTTCTTTATATTAAAATTTTAGTAAAGTCATCCGCTGAAATAATTAAAAAAAATTAAAATAAATATGAAATCTCCGGAATTTACTAATAATTCTTAATTTACTTTTTGACGAGTCAATAACATCTTCCACTATTGCTGAAAATGTTAACATATCACAAACTTGAATAAGAAATGATAAAGAGTAGAAATGTGCACCAATGACTGTTACTGGTTTCATATTTCGGTAGATGTACTTTAATGAGAAGGAATTTCTTTAATTTTTCCTCCAATAATTCTGCCACTTCTGAGATTATGAAGTCAGTTAACCGCTACATTCTTATCATTTAACCAAAAAATATGACTAGTTCTGCCATGCATCTTATTCCTTCAAGGGAACTTTAAATTTTTGCTTCTCTCCAATATTTTTCGCTTTGCAGCTTCTGAGAGATTGTCTCTTGAAAGGTGAAGGAGGACATTTTAAAGTTTTTATGAACAAGTCTTCCCATTGTTCTGGAACTCTTGTTAATGGTCTTTGCCATCTGCTTCATGAATCTTCTCTCCCGGATGATGGAGTTAGGCCGTTGTGACCGCTCTCTTGTACATCTTGGACGATCAGATAAGTTTCTTCTTCTTTGAAAAGTTTTAATTTCTTTCAAACAGTCTATTCTGCAATTGAAAGATATCTAAATACTATTTTCATGTACAGTGTAGATTGTAGAGGGTGATTAAAAAAAAAGGCAACCGGGTTTTTTGATGATAATATTTTACAAACTATACGAGTCACATTTTAATGTTTTATTGCATCTTGAAGATAATCTTTTTCTCAGTTAATTGATTCAATCATTTCAATTTATGACATCGAACAATGGTGTGATATCAATTACAATAAAGTTGGTCAGAAATCAAATCCCACAGGAAAAAAGTTTATAAAATAGAACAAAACTCCTTTCAATATTCCTTTCAAACCACAATAAAATACATGACCATAGAAGAAAAAATTTATACTGTTAACAACTTAAAAAAATATTATTCAATTATTAATTTTATTCTCCATGTCCTTCCGTCGTTCAATTATGAAATAAGCATGCGCAGAGAGAAGTCATCAGTGTGTGTTGCATTGTGCGGAAACTGCACACAGAGAACGGTTTTGTTAAATTTACAAAACATATTTTGTGGATAACATTTAGTTATGGTAATGAGAAAATTTTGTTATATTAACCATCAATTGAGTTAAATCAGCAATAAAATATTTTTCAAAGATTTTTTCACACAACAAAATATTTTTTTAAGTTAACAGTACAATTTTTGTTATGGAATATTGTTATATTAACTTAAATATTGCTATGATAGCAATAAAATATTGTTAAATGTTTTTTTCTATTTATAACAAAATGTTTTTGTAGTAGTAACTTGAAAAATTTAGTTAAAATATAACATTATTGTTTAACAAAATACCTTTGTCTTTATAAATAATAATTTTGCTACAATAATATTATATTTTTGTTGATATATTTTTTACTATTAACAAAATTATATTGTCAGTAATAATAATTGTCTGCCATTTCTTTTTTGTTATTAGGCTACATATAAATTTTAAGTTACCACATATGTATTCATTGTTCGTACATCATCAATATATATATAAATTTATAAGTGTTTCTTGAGTGCTATTTTGTATCAATATTTCTACGTCTGTCCAACGCGTGATGTCCCTCGTCTGTTTTACGCGGGAAAAATTAATACTTTGAGTCTTGGTGCAAATCAATGGTAATAATATTGATACCTATTGCAGCAAGTAAATTCTGAAGCCTTATTTACATATCATAACTACGTAAGTAATGTTAAACACTAGTAGGTATCTATGTAGGTATTGATTAATAAAACATGATAAGAAACTAGGTAGGTAGGTGGGAATTTATAAATATTAATATATAGCTATTATAAAAATATTCAATTGAAATGTTCCATTGCTTGTTATTATAAAAAAAGAAAAGATACTAGATCAATGGAATATTAAATAATATTCATTTATAATAACTTTAAACGGCATGCGTGTTTTCAATTGGTTATAATTCATTCCAATCCTTCTTCTACCATGTCCAGGATGGCTGAGAGGTTAGCGCCGCAGACTGGAGTTTGGAGATCGTCGGTTCGATTCCAGGATACACCACTTCATTTCTATTTCATTTCTTCCCTTTTAATTTGTATATAACAACTTGTAACATTAAACTAATTGATATGCAGCCAAATTTACATATACACTGTATGCAATAAAATAAGAAATAGTAATTAAAACAGCTTAATCTATTTTTTCAGTTAAAATAACTAGATGATTTTGTTGCTACAAAAAATTATTTGTGATGCTTTAAATATACTTTTTGTTCACATAACAAAATACCATTTTTGAAGTACCAGTATTGTAATGTTACTATAACTAATAAGCTCTAGTTTATACTGTTACCTTAAAAATTCTAGTGTAACTATAACAAAAAAAAAAAACTTAACAAAAAAATATATTTACAGTAACAAAATTATTTTGATGGCTCATAGCTGACTAATTTATTTTGTTAATACAACCATAAACCTACTTTTTTTGTTGTATCAACAAAACTGTTCTGTGTGTGTGTTTTATTGGACCCACTTTCTGGATATGCTTAATGATTTGATTATTCTACATCTAAGAGAGGAATTTGGTGAAATATTCAACAGACTATTGTGGTCCAAGATGGAGCTCCTATCCATCGCCGCATTATTGTTCGTGATCGCTCAGTGATGTGTTCCATCAACGATTAAAAAAAAATGGACAGGATGTTGAGTGACCCCCAAATTTAACCCCATGTTATTTCTTTATTTTGGGGTTACATAAAGAATAATTTATTTACCAAAGCTCCACGAAATATTAGTGAATTGAAGAGCAACATAATTACAGACTTTGAAGAACTAAGAAAAAATCGAAAGATCATCAGCAGGTCTGTACGAGCAAGGAGAACACGAGCAGAAATTTGAACCGAGAGAAATGGAGGGTACATGGAAGGACATAGAGATTAAAATCAATAATTGAATGATTTTTTTTAAACTTGCTAACGGTATAAATTTTACTTCTATGGTCATGTATTTTATTATGGTTTGAAAGGAATATTGAAAGAAGATTTGTTCTATTTTATAAACTTTTTTTCTGCGGTATTTGATTTCTGACTAACTTTATTGTAATTGATATCACACCATTGTTCGAAGTCACAAATTGAAATGATTGAATCAATTTACTGAGAAAAAGATTATCTTCAAGATGCAATAAAACATTAAAAAGTGGCTCGTATAGTTTGTAAAATATTATCATCTAAAAACCCGGTTGCCTTTTTTTTTAATCACCCTGTTAGAAACTATTGCTTCGGTTTTGAAATGACGTTCCCGATATAATATCGTATAATTCGATTTTTTTTAACTAGGCAAGGCGTTTGAATAAGCCAGATAAAACACGTTTAAGATTAAACTTTACAAATATGAATATTACATAACGAATACAATCATTTTTACCTAATGACTGCATCTGATTAGCCAAACCCTTCACTTAATCTGATCATCATTATGAATAAACTATCAAATTTATTTGCTGCATTGGCAATTGCCTGATTGCTATACATGTAGCTAAATATTAGCTAAGTTTTTCAATAAAGAATTGCTGTTACTCTGATGAAATTCACGTGGCGTCATACCTACTAGAAATATCGGTTATCAACTTCAGTTTGGTAGTTAGGTTCTACACGAAAGAACTAATTTGATGTCTTATGATGTGATAAAATACAGTCAAATGATTGTAGTGCCAGGTACACCTTCAACTTAACAAATCGGCAGTTACTGTAAATGGTGCTGCAGTTACTGTAAAATCGGCAGTTACTGTAAATAAATCAAATCGTGAAGTTATGTAATTGCCAATGATATTTATGAGCTTTTGAAACCTCCCTTCACCTGATGTGAAGAGAGAAACGCCTCCAGGAAAGCATGGCACGACAAACGCTTTAACGACTTTAAAAACCACGTGCAGACGCACTTGAAGTACAGTTTACATGCCACGATTGTTGCGATTATCGCTGAGCACTAATTCAATGAATTCCTATCGCTGGGCGATGATCGCAACAATTGCTTCACGCAAAACGTACCTTAAGAACTCTATGAATTGGTTTCACGAGAGTGATGTACTTAGATATAAATTGAAAAACTGGAATTTTCCGTATCTTATTTTGAAGTTTGAATTTCTATTATAAAATTTTATCAAGATTCAATTTTTTGGTCCGTTGCAAGTAATTAATAAGAGACCAAGAATTCAGTTAATAAAATTTTATTCAATCAACATGAAATCGTACTTAATTGAATAAATATCTCAATATTTACTTGCACAAAATTAGCTTAAACATAATTTTCTGATAAATCTTGAAATAAAAAAACTACTTAAAAATATACAGCCCCTACATGCGTCAAGATGATATTTTATTGAAGATGAATGCAATATTATTAGGGATTTTTAACTTCACAGCTACTTATTAAAACTTCAGAGTAAAAATTCTCAATTTTAGGCAGTATCGAACTTTTGTATTACGAACCATCTTATTTCGTGTCAAATTGGAATCATTTTTCTCAGACCAATATCTAAACAGATGCCATCTGACAATTTGATGAGAAACTTTATAGAAATGATTCCTAAATATATTTTGCAGAAAAATCTTTATCGATTCAGTATGAAATGTTTTCCTAATTTTACCTTTGCAGAATGCGGGAAGGTCATATTTTAGCCTTCGTTTATTTATTTATTTATCATCTTGTTATTCGCTTAACTGAAAAAGTGTTCAGCCAAATTGCCTGAAATTTGGTGGAATGATTGGTCAATGCCCAGTGACCTGCTGATAGAATTTTGTGAGCGACCCGGTCAAAGGTGAATGTCATGATCATTTATAACTCAAATATTATTGAACCATTTTGCATGAAACTTGGTGGGACGATAGGTCAATCAATATACAGGAACCATTTTGTTAGATTTTGGGCGATCGGCTCACAGATCAAGTGTCAAGGTCATTTATAACTCAATAACTCAAAAGTATTGAACCATATTGCATGAAACTTGATGGAACGATTAGTCACTATCCAGTCACCAGTGTATTAGATTTTGGTAGAAAACAGATAAGCGGCGGCGAAGGTATGTGCTCTACCGAGTGCACTTAATCTAGTTTGAGATGCTCTGCTAAATATCTCTTTAATGAATTAATCATTGATTAAATAATTATAAAAAAAATGCACGTGCAAGCTTACATTCTTCAAAATGAAATAGAGATGCATTTAGTCCTCACCATTTCTAACACCAAACTGCTAATTTCTTAGCGAATAACATCGTAGAAAATATGAAATTCCGACAACACGTTAGTTTTTCTTTTATTGAATGAAGTGAAATGATATATCTTGTAAATGTAAAAACATTGTTTTGTTACTTGAAGAGTTTTATTCTTCAAAGTCAAGGAAAGTAATCACTCGCTTCATTAGACTGATTATTAATTTATTATCATTATTTAATCACTGTAGGGGAGTCTCATGGAAAGTGTCATATTTTGTTTCATCTCATTGATCTTTTTTTATAAGTTATTATAAATAACCTAGTACCTGTATTGATGCGGAATTAAAGAACTCATTTTATTAGTATAGCCACTTTGAAATTTCTTTCGGCGTCTCCCAATTTAAAGTTTAAAGTAAAAAGTGATGAACTAGTTTCAAGAGATAAAAATTAACAGCAGAAGTTTGTCTGTTGAGCCACCGTTTGAGAAAATAATTCTTGATTGAGATACTTGGGGAGTTTCAAGAGGAATAAATAAAGAGGAATACTGTTGTTAATAAATGGTTTCGCTGAACAGATGCAATAGTTAGGTTACTTTGAATGATATTTGGAAAAAAAATTTGTTTCATTTCAACTTTTATTTGATATATATACAATTATGCATACATTGTTAATGTTCACATCTGTACATTTATGAAATAGAAAGTAACGTCAATTTAAAAGACTTCTCCAGCTCCGAAAGTGAATTGAAGATTCAATAATAACTTCATTGAGATCCAAAGGGAGGAAGACTCTCTTCTTCCGCTGACTGAACGTAAAAAGATTCGATGAAGTTTTTTTGATGAACTATATCGAAGCAATGACGCTGTTCTGACTTTTAAACACAATGATTGCAGATTGATGTTTTGTTGCTGTTTTTAGATAATGTGACACAGAAACTCGATAAGGTGAATGAAACTCGGTAAAGGTGCACTTAAGTTTCGACTGAGATCGTCCAAGCTATTCTTCCCCTTCTGTTGTTTTATTATTAATTAATATTAGAAATGTGCTATCATAGATAATTTGAATGAATAAATATAATAAATTGGAAGCTAAATAGAAATTCTTGCATAGATTTATTTAATAGCATAACATACTCGTTATTAAACATTAAACTATGAAATTAGTTAAATGTTTTATTCTGTGCTAGTTTGGTATGCGATCTGAGAGGTTTATGTGATCTGATGATGCATTAGTATTTTTATTTTAATATGATATTGTTTTAAGAGTTTGCTTATGTAAATGGTATATAATTATTTAAGTAAATAAAAAATTATATTATATATCTCGAATACCTGCATCCTTTAGAACGACCTGCATCCTTTAGAACGAATAAAATAGAAAGGATGTACCTTATCATTATTAAAATTTTATTTTAAAATATTTTTTTACAAGAAATCAATGTTTCGACTATTTATAGTCATCTTCAGGATCTGAAATATAAAATAATTTTTATATATGCAACTAACCACGCAGGTACGGGCAAAAATAAACCATTCATATGAGTCAAACAAATCAAATTTGATTCAACGACAATTTTTTAGCAAATACTTAATAAGTTCACCTCAATGCCTATGGTATGATTGTTTTTGTCATGAAGACCATTTCTCTTGAAATTCGATCAGTATTTAACTGATTTATTTCAATTTTAAATGGAAGAGCATAGCAATCATATTTTATGTGAACATATTTGAAAAAAAAAACATTTCTCTGATCCAGATGTACGTTGGGATTTTAATGGCAGTAAATTTCCATCGTGTTGATGAGTAGATAAAGGGACGACTATAATGTTATATATATTTTTAATCCTACTTAATTTTTGTTAAATTAATTCACAACTGTAGTGTCTACTGATGAACACTTTAACAACAAATCAGCTGATGTTGCTTGTTATAAACAAATGATAGACCATTAAAGTAAAGTGAGCGCCATTCCTACTTAGCTATCAGCGAATTATTCCTATGTTATTCGTACGGGGATAAAATTGAGGTTCATTAACATCTGTATAGCTGACGATTTATTGAATCTTGGAGAATTTTAAGTTGATATTTGAATACCTGATATTTAACCGCATTTTTTGCTGTAAATGTTGTTCAAATTAGTTTAAGAATGAAAGTTATCAGTTAAAGTTAAAATTATATATTTGGTAAGAGGTATTCATCATAATTATGAATAGTAAGACATGTAAGTGGCTCAGTTAAAACATTTCATGGAGGTCCATCTAATCTATTCTAGCACAACACTATGAATATTATAATTTAAAAATCCACAGGTGACAGCCATTGCAATGTTGAATAGTCGAATGTTTTTCTAAAATATGTCCAAATTGCTGCATTACTGAGATCGTCTGGCATCCTAGTTGATTTTTAAGGTCGATTTATAGCCGATTTTTGGAAGAGTACCTAAACATGAATCGGCGTATTGACGATGAATCATCGATAAATATTCGAAGAAGAGTCCGTTTTATCCAAGATTTTTCGTATAAATTAAGGCAGGATGATCGTCGATTCACCGAAGAAGCACATGCATAACCGACTGTAACCGTCTTTAAATCAACGATGATTCAAGTGTGATTTTAAGCCGTTTCATGGAAGATTCATACGAAAACAATTCACATAATCACCTCAATATTATTGGCGATTCAAACATGATTTTAAGCAGATTTATTCAATTTATAGGGTTAAATAAAATAAAAATTATCATTTGAAAGGTATTTACGATTTTGTTTTATTTTTTTACTTTATATCATGAAGGGTACACACGTACGTCTGGTTTTATATCTATTAGTTTAATGTTACATATTTTTATATACATATTAAATGGAAAAACGGAGAAAGAAATGAAGTGGGGTGGCTGGGACTCGTTCCTGCGACATGTAGTCTCATGGAGAATTGAAGTCAGCGATATATCCACTGAGCCACCTTGGACATGGAAGAAGTAGGATTTGGTTGAGACTTATTCAATATTGTTTTTAAAGTTCTTATGAATGAATATTATTTTTTTTTTTCTGTATGTTTTCTTTTTTATTCTAAATGATGGAAAATATGTATAATATTAAATATATTTAATTATATATATACACTGTAATTACAATTTTAGGAATCACGGACACCTTTAAATGTATATACTTTGATTTCTATAACTGTGTTACATTGAACAAACAGAAATTATATGCTCTGTGAAGATCATCGAAGAAATGTCCGCTATTATACGAGGAAGATGAGTCTGTCGTAACTCAGCGATCTTCATCGAAGACGTGTCTGCTATAATTCATTCCTGGAATAATTATGGGACGATGTGTCTATCATAACGCGTCGATGATCATTGAAGACATGCCTGCTGTAATTCAGGGAAGATGAGTCTTCTATAACTCGCCGAAAATACATCTACGAGGTCGAGTTGCCTGCTGTAATTCAGGGAAGATGAGTCTTCCATAACTCGCCGAAAATACATCTATGAGCTGCCTGCTGTAATTCAGGGAAGATGAGTCTTCTATAACTCGCCGAAGATACATGTACGAGTTGTCTGCTGTAATTCAGGGAAGATGAGTCTTTCATAACTCGCCGAATATACATATATGAGCTGCCTACTGTAATTCAGGGAAGATGAGTTTTCCATAACTCGCCGAAGATGCATCTACGAGCTGCCTGCTGTAATTCAGGGAAGATGAGTCTTCCATAACTCTCCGAAGATACATCTATGACCTGCCTGCTGTCATTCAGGGAAGATGAGTCTACCATAACTCACCGAAGATACATCTATGAGCTGCCGGCTGTAATTCGGGGAAGTTGAGTCTTCCATAACTCGCCGAAGATTTATCGAAGAAATCTCTTCTTTAATTCGAGGAAGTAGAATCAACCATGATTCGTTGAAGATTATTCGATAATACTCTACAGTCGATTGCCAATGTTAATTTATCGGTGTTTCGTCTACGTTTTATTATCTCTGCCATAAACGATCTTAAATCATCGAAGACACTCTCTTAAATTTTATCTGGGGTGTATAGAATTAGAATCAAACCCAATTTACATTAAATTCCAAAATTAGGATAAACTCGACTTCCACTCGTTTTTTATTCCATAAACATAAGAAAACCGCAAAAATGGCAATGAACTTCTATTGTAGTACAATTGAAATGAAAAATGTTGATATCCACTTACATAAGAGTATCTATATCACATTGCCCATAAATATTATAGGGTTGGTGATACATTTTCACTTGCTGTTCGATGTTGTTCCGCAATTTGTTCATAAATAAATATATAATTTTAAAAGTATGATTTCTTATCATTAAATATGTAGAAAACTGATAGCTAAAGCATAGTAATTTTGTTTCTTTTTAAATGCGTTTCCCTATATAAAAGTGTGACCTTGGACGGACACGGCTCTTATTACAGTATAGAATTATAAAAAAAAAATCCTTTATAAATAAATAGATTAATTAATTTTTACTTCATAAGTAAAAACTGTTTTTTATCATTAATAAGTAGAAAAACTGACAGCTAAAGCATACTAATTATTTGTCCTTTAGCTATGCGTTCCAAAATTAAATTGTGACACAAGGAGGGAGGCGACTAATATTATACATAGTATAAACAAAGATAATATACTACAACTAGTGTATTTTCCCGCTAAGAATAACGGGTCATCATCAATACCAATTTATTACCCGTTATTATATTACTTATAAAGAATTAAATTAACATTGAACTCTCTCCATAGTCTAATCTATTTAATAGATAAAATACATTTAAAAATTGAATGAAACATGGGAATTTAAATATAAAGTCAATATATTCCCGTGCGTATCATAGTTACATCCTTCATGTTTAATACCCGTCGTGTAAAAGAGGACACCAAATAAATAAATAAGTAAACCCACGAGGGAAATTATTAGTATAGATAAGAACACTACTGTCGACAATTTCTATTTTCTCGACAAATTTACCTTCTTTAATTGTTTTAAATATGATTTTAAGTGTTGCTGCTATGACGTCTCGCACACAACATACCTCGATTTTCCTTACTATATTTCAATTCTAGTTGGCGAGAGTAGTGTATCTTATTGTAGCATAATATTTTTGGTATAAAATATCAAGTGACTTCAGGGCGATATTTACCTGAAAAGAGCAGCTCTGTTATTTAGAATGATGGTTTACATCTTACCATTTAGTGACAGACTGATCGATTGATACTGCTATGTGTTTACACTTGCTTTTTTTATCGATGAAGTAAAAATCACATTTAAATTTTTACTTCATCGATAACAAAAACGCAAGTGTAAACACATTTAAGAAGAGCTTTTACCGCGCTGTTAAAAATTCAAGTGTGAAGCGGTCCTTAACCATGCAATGAACAAGCGGAGAGCGAATATTCATAGTTTAATGTTCAATGAGATCAAAATGTAACTGAAGTTGTTCTATTTCCAAGGAAGAAGTGTAAGTACTCTTTATTAAAGTGTCTACCATTATAATATTTTTCCTTTTATTCACTGTCGCTTAATAAGTAAAATCACAGAGTTAGCTCTAAGAATAACCTTCGCCGAGTGACAAAAATAATCACCCTCACTATTTGCTTACCTTTTTTTAAACTATGACCATCAGTTCAAAATTGTTTATACCAGTTAATAGTACAATAAAAGAGGGGGGAAAATGAGACCAAGATACAGTTTTTTTCGTCCATTGGCTAAAGATTTACCAGTATTTGAAAAAGCGGAAACATTTTTGTGGCCCATACTGTATAGCTCATATGCATATAGCTCCAACTACAATTGGAGACTGTACTTAGAGAATAAATTCAACAAATGTGGGAAAATTGTGCACATTTCTGAAGGATGATTAGAAGATGGATAACTCCTTCATTTTGTGCAAAATTAGTAGAATTTAGTTGCAGAAGATGTAGTGAAGTGATAAAGCAAATAATTATTAACAAATTAAGTTAATTGCCAATATCCGAGAATATTTCAAAGGTTATGATGGCTACTCTTAACTTTTGGCCTGAGCAAAATTTATTGTCTGAAGAGAAATATGGAACTATTTTTACAATATTTGTCCAAATGCTTTGAAATTTAATACGAATACATATGAGCTATATATGAAAATACGTACAAAATTTCAATAATGTGTGTTCTGTACTTTTTATGAAATGAAAGATTTAGAGAACTTGTTCTTGCCTACCCTTATATTTTGGCCACTACTGTACCTAATCATTTTCAAAACATGATTTTTTTTTGTTTCAGGAATACTACTGATACACCTGCCCTGCGTCAGACTATGTTATTGTGCAGTATTCAAAACTAATGGATCTTCTCAGGAGCTGTAAATCATGGTTCAAAAGTGTGACTGCCAATTGACTTTTTCTTGAAGCTACATAACAATCCGTATAACTTGTCCTGGTTGTTTTGAAACAGTTATTTGACAAAACCAACTTGAATCAAGGAGTCAACAATATTCCTCATCTGAATCTAGCTACTTACATTTAAGACGCATTGCTTTTCCTTCTATCAATAGATTCTACACAAGAAAGCAACAAGACTCGTTAAAACTAAGCAGAAGAAAGATTATTCTCGGTCTAGAATCTAGATAATCCTGGTCATTGTGCCAAGATGCTCTTATATTACGATGGAGTTGAAACCAACAAAATAATTAACATTGAGCTTCTCCATGTGATTATTAGTAACTTTATTGATATACATGAAAATTTTACTGATTATACAGCTATCTATCGTTTTTTTTATTGATTATTAATATTGATATTCTGATAATAATGAACATTCAGATATATTCTAACTATTCTTCACCTTAATCATGTTACTATTGATCTAGCTTTGAGAAAAAATTGTTTTCAAAACTAAAAGTGTGTAAAGATGTTAAACCTTGGATCGAAAGTATTGGCAATCAATTGTATTGAGCTGCTTGTTCATCTGGAAATGGAGAAGTAACTGAAAGAGTGAAGGGTATTTGTTCACACGTCCGTTCACCTTTGCTCACACTGCTGAGTGCCATTCAATTGGCTGTGGTTCAGTTGCAGTAGCCAATTAATTTGGTAAGTGTTGATCAAATACCTTTTTCTCTAATGTTGACAAATCAATAATGGAATAAGATATAGTTATTTTTCTAATTCCCATTTTTAGAAATTCCTTTAATTATTTCACAAATGCAGCACCATTTACTGATGTAATCTGGAACTAAAAACCAATTCACGCACATACGATCCGTAGGTACTTAGTTTTCATTCGTTCTAGAAGTTGTAGAATTGAAAATGAGCACTGCTAATACAGGGTTGCCAGGGTGTCAGTTTTTTAAATTTCATGTCAGTTTTTTTAATAACTACTCAATTCTGTCAGTTTTTCACTCCCTTTCAGTATTTTTACAGTTTTGTCATTTATTAAATTGAAGGAACTTGAGATGGATATTCTGCAAGGCAGTGGGAGTTTTGGTTTCCATTCGGGGTTAACATTCTTACTTTGGCGCGCCCCCCAGAGCCTAAATAGACAGATTTGTGTCTTAATGTCAGATATATGCTTGAGCTACCACTGTATTTCTAGATTTTGATTAGTTACACCAAAATTCAAAACATGTCCCATTCTATGCTCATTACTTTTTATCAGATTTTATTAATTAATATGAAAAATGTCTCGTCATACAAAGTTCAATATATTGTGGTTAGATTATGAAAAATATAAAGAATGGTTACAAGAAGATGGTTCTAATGAGAGAAATGCAAAATGTAAATTTTGCTTGTGCGCTATACAGCTGAGCAACATGGGAAAAAAAGCTATTGATAATCATATGGAAACTAAAAAACACAAAGAGTATAAGAATAAAGAAAAGCAGTCAGATTTCTCCGACCACGATGAGTTCATGGCTACAAGGAACTAAGAAAACATCATCATCGAAACATCGTCATCTATATCAACTCCATTTGAAGGATCATTAGGAATTCCATCTGTTCTCAAACATCTAAAAATACAACACTATTGAACCAAATTGAGCTTAATTCACCAATAAATTCACCAATAACTTAATAAGGGGAAACCAAAGTAGTAATGTAAATTTTAATTTTCAGGAAAAAAGATTTAATATTTCAACGTATATCTATTATAATTAGAAAAAAAAGAATCGAAGTCAGAACTAAAATATTTCGAGCAAACTGAATAGTGACTGTTCAGTCTCAACGCCATTGTGCAAGTCTTAACCACAGATTCTAATCATGTTTTCTGGACAAAAACAACTTGTACCGATCTTTTAGATGTATTGATACAATTGAAAGTTAACATTTTCGTACAAATATTTATGAAAGATAAAATAATTAGTAAATTTAGTCACATAATATGCTAACGATATTGCATCAGAAATAAACCGATGATCGAAATTCATACTGAACACACGTACAAAACATGTACAAAACAGAAATAATTATATTACTTAAAAATATATAATTTTATTATCAGTTTAATATAAATGAATAATTTGATTTTGAATAGCATATAAGTTCAATATCATTCTCTTTATCTCGTTTTTGAATAATTAAAAATATGTAATATATTAATCGTAGGCAACTCCAAGGATACGTCACGGTACGGACGATCCCGGTGCCAAGTGTCGCTAGAAAATTGAAAATACTGTAGTTGCGACATCTTCCTATATTCAATGATCTGTGGTCTGGCGCTTAATGAAGAACATATTAAAAAATTGAAATGCAAGAAATGGAGGAAAACATTAATTATTGATTAATTATAAAAAAGCATTTCAATATTTGGGACACTTCCCTGCAAACATTTCCACATGTATACCATGTGGTTATGTCCACATTATAACAATGTGGTTACAATGTTGATTTTTGGAACATTGGACGATATGTTATACATGTGGTTTTGCCACATGTATAACATATGGAATACACATGTTAACCATAACAAAACCACATAACAGTACCATGTGTAACACATATCTGTACCATGTGTAACACTTATCTGTACCATATGTTACCCATATCAATACCATATGTTACCCATATCAATACCATATATTACCCATATCAATACCATATGTTACCCATATCTGTACCATATGTTACCTATATCAATACCATATGTTACCCATATCAATACCATATGTTACCCATATCTGTACCATATGTTACCCATATCAATACCATATGTTACCATATCAATACCATATGTTACCCATATCTGTACCATATGTTACCCATATCAATACCACATGTTACCCATATCAATACCATATGTTACCCATATCAATACCATATGTTACCCATATCTGTACCATATGTTACCCATATCAATACCACATGTTACCCATATCTGTACCATATGTTACCCATATCTGTACCATATATTACCCATATCAATACCATATGTTACCCATATCTGTACCATATGTTACCCATATCAATAACATATGTTATCCATATCTGTACCATATGTTACCCATATCAGTACCATATGTTATCCATATCTGTACCATATGTTACCCATATCAATACCATATGTTATCCATATCAGTACCATGTGTTACCCATATCTGTACCATATGTTACCCATATCAATACCATATGTTACCCATATCTGTACCATATGTTACCCATATCAGTACCATATGTTACCCATATCAATACCATGTGAAACACATATCATTACCATGTGTAACACACATCAGTACCATGTGTCAAGAAATCAAAAAGATCATACTAATTTTATTGCCATTTCTTACTTTACTGTATATAGTGTATATGTAATTCGCCTATATATTATTTAGTTTAATGTTACATATTGTTATATACAAATTAAATTGGAAGAAATGGGGAAAGAAATGAAAAGGTGTTTCCGGAATCGAACTAGGGTCCCTGTAGTTTGCTGTTGTTTTGAGTCTGGGACATATCCACTGAGCCATCCTGGACATGATAGAAGTAGCTTTTAGAAGTTATAATCAATAAATTTATATTCACTTTATATGATTTACTTCACTTTAGAGCATGGGTGGGCACATGTTGTGTTTTTCATTGCCGAAATATGGAATAACATTGCAGTTACCATTTTCTTTTCGTTTCTTAAATTGCAGGGGATACTGAGTAATTCAAATGAGAGTAGGGGAGATAGATTTTATTGAGGTACGTACAATCGTACATATTTGGAACATAAATATTTGTAGTATATTAATTATTTGAATTAAAAGCAATTAATAAATGATATATAATTATACTTTTCTTTTTTCACAATAAAAACAAAAATAAGTAGTTTTGCATTCAAGTAATAAAAAATTTAATAACTAATTCATAAAATCACAGGATAAATGACAATTGCTTCCCAACTCATTAAAAAAAGGAAATAAAAATTATTGCACAAATTCTTACCAGTGTAAGGGTACCAAAATACCTTATTAACGTATAAAATTAACTAACAAAGTATCAAGGTAATTATAAATATTCTGTTCTTCAATTATCTTACCATCCTCTTTTATATTATATATCCTTGTAATTTATAAAGCAGTCAGGGCTAAATTTTCTTTGGAAGAAAATAAAGCACCTTTTCCCTGGTGGGCACGAGTGCTGCTCTGAGAGCTAAAATAGCAATGAGTGCTGCATTTGGCCACCCTTGCTGTAGAGTGTAGATGATATAAGAGTTGTATAGAAAACTAGCATTACCATGGCAGACTACATAAAATATTTTCTTCTTTTCAAATATATTCATTATTCAGTGTATTTAATTTCTCAGTACTCTAAATATCAGAACGGATCACACTACACATGACTTCATTAAAGAAATTTATACTGGAAGAACTTTCATGGAATACAACTAATTTACTATATAGATATTCATAGAAAACAAGGCAATTTGTGGCAAACTAAACTAAATATTTTGACTATAAAAGTTAGTTCGCTAAACAGGGTTCTACTAAACAGGATGGTTCACTATACAGGAGTTGACTATAGTGGAGTTCTACTGTAATTATATGTACAATGAGTAGATTGATTGCCCTCTTTCACATAATTGTATTTAGAGTTCAAAAGTAACAGAAGTTAACCATGTGTAATTACCACATTACAACCACATGCCAATTACAATTTCAATAACAGATGTTAACCATATGTAATTTACCACATTAAAACCACATGCCAATTACCATTTCAATAATAGATGTTAACCATGTATAATTTACCACATTAAAACCACATGTCAATTACCATTTCAATAACAGATGTTAACCATGAGTAATTTACCACATTGAAACCACTTGTCGATTACCATTTCAATAACAGATGTTAACCATGTGAAATTTACCACATTGAAACCACATGTCAATTACCATTTCAATTACAGATGTTAACCATGAGTAATTTACCACATTAAAACCACATGTCAATTACCATTTCAATAACAGATGTTAACCATGTGAAATTTACCACATTGAAACCACATGTCAATTACCATTTCAATAACAGATGTTAACCATGTGTAATTTACCACATTAAAACCACATGTCAATGACCATTTCAATAACAGATGTTAACCATGTGAAATTTACCACATTGAAACCACATGTCAATTACCATTTCAATAACAGTTGTTAACCATGTGTAATTTACCACATTAAAACCACATGTCGATTACCATTTCAATAACAGATGTTAACCATGTGTAATTTACCACATTAAAACCACATGTCGATTACCATTTCAATAACAGATGTTAACCATGTGTAATTGACCACATTAAAACCACATGTCAATTACCATTTCAATAACAGATGTTAACCATGTGTAATTTACCACATTAAAACCACATGTCAATTACCATTTCAATAATAGATGTTAACCATGTATAATTTACCACATTAAAACCACATGTCAATTACCATTTCAATAACAGATGTTAACCATGAGTAATTTACCACATTAAAACCACATGTCAATTACCATTTCAATAACAGATGTTAACCATGAGTAATTTACGACATTAAAACCACATGTCAATTACCATTTCAATAACAGATGTTAACCATGTGAAATTTACCACATTGAAACCACTTGTCGATTACCATTTCAATAACAGATGTTAACCATGTGAAATTTACCACATTGAAACCACATGTCAATTACCATTTCAATAACAGATGTTAACCATGAGTAATTTACCACATTAAAACCACATGTCAATTACCATTTCAATAACAGATGTTAACCATGTGAAATTTACCACATTGAAACCACATGTCAATTACCATTTCAATAACAGATGTTAACCATGTGTAATTTACCACATTAAAACCACATGTCAATGACCATTTCAATAACAGATGTTAACCATGTGAAATTTACCACATTGAAACCACATGTCAATTACCATTTCAATAACAGATGTTAACCATGTGAAATTTACCACATTGAAACCACATGTCAATTACCATTTCAATAACAGATGTTAACCATGTGTAATTTACCACATTAAAACCACATGTCAATGACCATTTCAATAACAGATGTTAACCATGTGAAATTTACCACATTGAAACCACATGTCAATTACCATTTCAATAACAGTTGTTAACCATGTGTAATTTACCACATTAAAACCACATGTCGATTACCATTTCAATAACAGATGTTAACCATGTGTAATTTACCACATTAAAACCACATGTCGATTACCATTTCAATAACAGATGTTAACCATGTGTAATTGACCACATTAAAACCACATGTCAATTACCATTTCAATAACAGATGTTAACCATGTGTAATTTACCACATTAAAACCACATGTCAATTACCATTTCAATAACAGATGTTAACCATGTGAAATTTACCACATTGAAACCACATGTCAATTACCATTTCAATAACAGATGTTAACCATGTGTAATT